>CAUYON010196861.1:0-10424 GCA_963573935.1 Arctocebus calabarensis
AGGGCTGGGCGTTGTGGCGGGCGCCTGTAGTCCCAGCTACTTGGGAGGCCGAGGCAAGAGACTCGCTTCAGCCCAGGAATTGGAGGTTGCTGTGAGCTGTGATGCCAGAGCACTCTATCCAGGGTGACAGCTTGAGGCTCTTTCTCAAAAAAAAAAAAAAAATAAAAATGTTACTAGATTCTATTTGTTAACATTTTGTTTAGAAGTTTTGAATCTGTGCTTATAAGAGAGTATTGTCTTCTAATTATTATTTTTTATAATGTTCTTGGTGTATTTTGATATCAAAATTACCAAAACCTTGATACCAAAATAAAATAAGGTAGGGTATTAATTAAGCTCTCTTTTTATTATATAGTTTGGGTAAGAAAAGTTGGTATTGTTTCTTCCTCTAATGTTTGGAAAAATGCTCTGGTGAAGCTATTTAAGCTTGTAGTACTTTTTTTGTGGACAAATTTTAAGTTACGAATTCAGTTTCTTTATAGCTTTTGACTGTTTTCCGTCTCTTCTTATACCATTTGTTAGTTGTGTTTTTCAAGGAACTCTTTTTTCTTTTCTTTTTTTTTTTTTTTGAGTTTCAGCTTTGTGAGAAGGCTGAAAGCTCTGTTTTATTTTCAAAAAAGTAGAAATCTTTTTGAGGATTTCTACTTAGTTTCTCCTCTTGGCCATTGTTTATAAATTGGCAAATGCCTTGAGAGTCCAGTTTTTCTTAAATGTTCAAAAATTCTACTCTTTTTTTTTTCTAGAATTCTGGAAGTGGAAATGGAGTTGATCTATCAGTGCTAAATGAGGCTCGCAATATGGTATCAGATCTTCTGACTGATCCAAGCCTTCCCCCACAAGTCATTTCTTCACTGCGGAGTATCAGTAGCTTGATGGGTGCTTTCTCAGGTTCCTGTAGGCCAAAGATTAATCCTCTCACACCATTTCCTGGATTTTACCCCTGCTCTGAAATAGAGGACCCAGCTGAGAAGGGGGATCGAAAACTACACAAGGTCAAAATACAGTCTATCAGCTAGCGTTATTTATCATATTTAATTATATTTTAAATTAAAACTGCTTTTCTTAGATCTTATGTAAGATGCAACTTTCCTTTCAGGGACCGGACATTATATATGTGTTTTAAAGAAATGTTGGAACTTTAGAGGAATTTATAACCTCAGATAATTATGGATTAGAATTTAGTTTCTATTTTAAATAGCATTGCTGTAATTAGCAGTTATAATTTACATGGTAGCAATTATTTATTATCATTGTTAGTATTATTATTATGAAGTGAAGAACAAACAAATTTAGTTCCAGGCTTGAACAACAAACTAGTAGAAAGATTATGTTATTTATTAATCTGTCTTATTCTTTAGACTTTAGGAATTCTTATTGAGCTAAGAAGAAATCATTATAATAATCTTTTTATGAGATACATAGCATTATTTATAAATGAATTGTACATTGTTTTTGAACACTGTTTTCCCTCTTACCTATTAGATATTACTATAGCCCAATAGGCATTGATTTTTCCACTATTACATAAGGGATTAATTTGTCTTTAAATATTAATATTTCAAAATAGGATTTCCTTTAGAAAATAGTAAAGATGTACATTATGGTTGTTCAGAGTGCTTTTACTTGTTTTATTTGACTATTTCACCAATAGCTAAAATATTATTGCAGTGTCTGCAAATAGAGGAAGTTCATAAAACTAGAAATATTTTAGGGATTATTCTATGCAAATTCAACTACTTTATTCCATTTTCTTCTTTTGTTGTTTGTGGTTTTTGGCCAGGGCTGGGTTTGAACCTGCCACCTCTGGCATATGGACCTGGCACCCTACTCCTTTGAGCTACAAGCACTGCCCTCAACTACTTTATTCCAGATAAGGAAACGAACCTAGAGAAGATGAAATTCAGATCAGTTAAAACTTGTTAATTGTAGTAGTGCATTTAGGAACTTAGAAAAGGTTAAATATAGTTTTCAGAGGATTTTGGAGATCAATTTTATTTTGTCAATTCTCAACATTAGGGTTTAGAAATGTTGAACAATCAGGCATTCCCAATTAGTGCAAAAGGATTTGAAAATTCTTGATGATCATCTGTATCATAAGTAGTTACATGATGTTTTTATTTTTCCAAAGTTTATATAGCAGTACCTGAATGAGTCAAAATCCAGTTAACAATAGTAGTTATATAACTTTTTAAAAGCACTCTACCTTGTAAGAAAGAGACTCATTGCAGGCATCCAAAAGGGAGAGAAATAAACAATCAATGAAAAACTCTAATATATGCTTGAATTAGTTTTTGGTTTTCATTAGGTATATTTCTCTTCCTTCCATGACATTTGGAGCTCAGGATAGTAATATTTAAAAATAATAATTCTTAAAAATCATTATTTACAAAAATCATATTGATATCAGTATTATGTTTGCTATTACATTTACTTGTGTAGAAAAGTGTACTGATACATTTTAGGAACATTTTAAATATAATATTAATAAAACAGGATGCCGAAACACCTTATTCCCTGAGCACTGCAGTTAATCATGGTTATTTAGGGTCTGGGAATCTATTGATAAGAATTTAGGAACCAAGAAGTAACTTGTAATTCCTTTTCTTGGTATTCTTTAAACTCTTTATTAGAATTTCATATCCGATTTATCTCTGCCTTTGGAAAAGCATAGAGGAGAGAAAAGCAACAGCATTTATTAAGAAAAAAAAAAGGTAAAAGGGAATAGGAATAGATAATTTAATACAAGTATCATATATATATTTAGAACTAAGAAAAATTGTATGAACCCTATGAACCCAAATTATAGTCAACAAGTATTGTGTTACATAAAGAACTTTTTATCTGTAGGTCTAATTACTATGAACCTTTACAAAATATGCATTCTTGGTAACACTTAAATATAGGTACTTATTTCTCTGAGATCGTTGGGGTGTCTTACTGATAGAAGAAGTTCATAAAAAGAAGAAACTGTAAAATCTACTCACAGTGGTCAAAATGCAATAATCTCAATAATTTAACATTTGGATTAATTAGGAATATTTTCAAAAATTAGGGTAAAATATTAAAGCTAAAGGCATTCTATATTTAATTATCATTAATTCACAAGGAAACTTAGAATTCTGCAGTTTGTTCAGATTAACTAACTGCTAGGTGCATTAGATAGCAGTGTACTGAAAAAACAATTAAGGTGGAGACCTGATCATCCCTTTATTCTAATATTGTCCTCTGAAATTAATTTTCAGGGCAAATCTTGCATATCTGCGTTTAAACTGCCCTGTTTTTTGCCCTCAGGAAACTGGGAGTTAAATTAGCAGAAGAAAAAATGTAGTTTTAATTGTAGAGAGTTCAAAAATATGTTTTAGTAGTAGAAAGATAAATAGAACAGCAGCATAGAATGTAAAATTTGGAGTAAATTAATCACTTTTCTGAATAAAACGTCTGTTTATTCTGTACATATTAAAAATATATTTTGCATTGATGTTTCTATGTACTGTAATTAATAGTACATATGTGGCATGTTAAAGGGTAATAATTGTAACCATTTTTAAATTATTCAACAGGGACTAAATAGTAGGAGTAGTTTACCAATTCCACAGCTGAGAAGGAGCTCAGGAACTTCAGGATTGCCACCTGTTGAGCAGTCTTCAAGGTGGGAACGCAATAATGTCAAAAGGCCTCACCAAGAATTTGGTGTTTCAAGGTAAAAATCTCTTGAGCCTTGGTTTTAAAAAAAAAAAAAAAAAAGAACTTTCCCCGCAAAACAAAAACCCTGAATCTTAATATATCTACCTTCTTCTGTGAATAAATTTGAAATAGTTCTACAGGCAGAAAGGAAAAGTATAAGGAATGGTATAGGACAATGTGGGTGGTAATAATATAGTATAATAAAGAAATTGATTCTTAAGAAGACACTAACATGCCTTCTCTCAAGATGTATGTAGGTTGAGTTAAAACATGCCAAAGCCTTAGAACATGAGTCAAGGCTGGGCATGGTGACTCATGCCTGTAATTCTAGCATGCTGGGAGGCCAACGCTGATGGATTACCTGAGTTCAGGAGTTTGAGACCAGCCTGAGCAAGAGCTAGGCCCCATCTCTAAAAATAGCCAGGTGTTGTGATGGGCACCTGTAGTGTCAGCTACTTGGGAGGCTGAGGCAGGAGGATCACTTGAGCCCAAGAATTTGAGGTTGCTGTGAGCTGTGACGCCATGGCACTCTACCCAGGGCAACAAAATGAGACTCTGTCTCAAAAAACAAAAAAAACGAACATGAGTCAGTGAGATGGTTTAGGGAAACTAGAATCAGTTTGGGACAGGATACTAGGAAAGCTTTTAAATCTGTATAACCAGCGTTAACAGGCATAGTCACTAATCTAGTGTGTGGTATCTAAAGGTATGTTAGCAGAGTTACTGATTTGTGAAAGAGGGAGCAGTTTCCCAGGGCTTATCACTGTTATTAGATTTAAGGTAATAAGTCTTCTTTCAAACCCTTTTCTTGCTAGATACTGAGAGTACTAATATATTATATACTTTATTGCAGCTTTACTTGGAACTAAACGTGCTTTCATTAGACATTAGTAACTCAACAGTGGTAACAACAATTAGTAACCCAACTCATTATCTTGAGAATATTGTTGGGGTACTAAATGGCTTTCATTAACCATTAGTAACTACAAGTAAGAGGAGGAGTAGCACGTTTAGTAGCTACTTAGGGTGGAAAAAAAATTCAGGAGCTAAAATCTTCTGAATATAAATATATACACTTAACCTGATAACAAAGGTTTAACATAATACTTTGTCTTTTGAAAGCCAGGAAGGATACTGATCTCTGAGTATGGGTTTGTTATAAGCTTCTTTCTGGTCAGTTATCTATCTATGTTTATAAAATTGGAATTAGTGTAAATTCCGTGTTAAAATACTTTGTTTTTATTGAGCATGTGCTGTACTTAATAATTTGAGCTGCGTGGTTTCACATTTGAAACAGTAGATGGCAGGGTTGGATCATAGCTATTTATGTGTTACCCTTTAACATTAACATTGTGAAATATAACTCAGATAATTACAGTTTTCCAGATTCTTTTGTGGTTAATTTGAATCTTCTATAATACATTCAAGTAAGTAAATTCCTTTCTCCTAAAAGAAAAATTGAGTAAAATGAAATATAAAACAGGAGAGGATTGAAGTATGAAGAGTACAATACAGGGAAATGAGCATTGGCTCAAAGTTGGCAGAAAACCTGAATGTGGTAATCTTTATTTTTGTATTAGAAGCAGGATATAGGGAAGTGAATGATGTCAGGAAGTGAAAATGTAATAGTATTTCTTAATTATGAGAAGCATTATCTTGAGAATATTGTTGGGTTTAAAAAGGAAAGATGAAAATTATTCTGATTTTTAATATTTCACACTGATGTAGGAGTAATATATTTGCAGTTCAAGAAACATTTGATACTTTGAGTTTAGGGCCATTTTTATTCTGCCTCCTCAGACAATTGATATTAAAATAATAATATAAAATAAAATAGTAAACTAATCTTCAACTCTGAGAAGTGTTCATATAAAAGTGAATGTTAGCAGATTCTACATACTGCCTTATTAATCCGTCTGGTGAATATGGACTGGCTTTATCGCCGTTGTCTCCAAAGGCTGTTCATCTGTAACTGACCAGTCTGGAGGTAACCTCATGGAGTGGGTCTAGATTCTTGTAAGACTCAGTTGCTGGAACTTCTATAACAAGCACATAATTAGACATGGAAAACTTGTGGAAGAAAATGCATCATGGGAGGAATTCCTCCAATATTCACTCGTTAAGAACATAGCAAGAGGTTCAAAGCCATAGCACAATGGGTAGGGTGCCAGCCACATGCACCAAGGCTGGTGGGTTCGAATCCTGCCCGGGCCAGCTAAACAATGATAACTGCAACAACAAAAAAAATAGCCAAGTGTTGTGGTGGGCGCCTGTAGTCCCAGCTACTTGAGAGGCTGAGGCAAGAGAATTGAGCCAAGAGTTTGAGGTTGCTGTGAGCTGTGATGCCATAGCACTCTACCGAGGGTGACATAGTGAGACTGTCTCAAAAAAAAAAAGAAATGGGCAGAAAAATTTCAAAATGGAGTACTGAAAAACATGGCACTGTCAATAGAACTAAGTACATTTTTATTAACGAGCCCAATAAAGGCCTTACAAAAAGAGATTAGATAATAAAGAAAAAGAGTCCATTTGTTTGAAATTGGTGAGTAGAAAAAAATCTATTCTCTAGTAACTTCAGAATAGGACGATAAAGAGACTGTCATTCATTTATTCCACAAATACATGTTAAACTTCTCTTTCAGGCACTGTGCTATGTGCGCTGTGAAGGTTGAGATGAATAAGACATAGCATCTAAAGGAACTCACAAGTCAGTGAGGGAAAACAATTTGTAAGCAGTAAAATTATGATACAATATGGATGTTATATTAGAGACATGTACAAAAACCTCTTAGGTCACAGAAAACTAGATTTTCCTTGAGCAAATAGAGAATGAAAGTGCAGGAAAGGTGGACAGAGTTGAGAAGGAGGTTATTGAGAATTTAGCTTACACTAGTAAAAATTAAATGAAACTAGATAGAAGATCTCAATTTGTCCTTGAGCTTCTGGCAAAATCAGGAATTCACTAATAGGAGAAAACAGGCCCGTGAATATCTAAAGAAAGAAAGGTACATTTATGGTACATTTCATATATGTATGGAATTGGGCCAAAATCATTCATATAGTTACTACCTTATTTTATTTGTAATAGATATAATACACTTGTCACATCAATATACTATAATTGCCAACTGATACTTAATTTCTTCACAAAGGCCCTAAATTTATAGTTAATATTTCAGTTATGGGAAATTACTAACATAATGCTATATTTGTGAAGAGTGGGACAGAAAGTAATTAAAAACTATACTTTAGGCCAGTGATTCTCAGTGAGGTCCCTAGACAAGCAACACTAGAATTATCTAAGAACTTGTTAGAAATAGAAATTGCCTGACTTTACCCCAGACCTACTGAAATGTTGGGGATGGGACCAGCACTATGTGTTCTAGAAGCCTTTCAGGCTGGGTATAGTAGCTCATGCCTATAATCTCAGCACTTTGGGAGGCTGAGACAGAGGATGACTTGAGTCAAAGAACTTACGACCAGTTAGGCAACATAAAGAGACCTTACCTCTACCAAAAAAAAAAAAAAAAAAAAAATTAGCTGGGTGTAGTCCCAGGTGCTTGGGAAACGAGGCAGGAGCTAAGGAGTTCGAGGATATAGTGGGCTATGATTGCATTACTGTACTCCAGTATGTGTGACAGAGAGAGACCTTGTCTCTAAAAATATTAAAAAGAAAGAAAATTTTAGGTTAAAACGATAATCTGTTTTTAGTCCAGGGATCAGTAAACTATACCCAATGGACCTAATCTTGTTTACAACCTAAAATGTAATTGAAACAAAGCGATACCAATTCATTTATTTTTGTTTATGAATTCTTTTGTGGTATAATGGCTGAGTTGCGTACAAAGTCAAATGTACTTACTATCTGGTTCTTTACAGAAAGAGGTATACTCTCTTTTGCTTTAGGCCTTAGGTGTTAGACAGAGGTCAAAACTCTGAATTTATAAGGATATATATTCTAATTGCATTGAAGACCACAAAGAAGGACGTTTTTCATGGTTTTAAAATTTCTAACCTGTTATCTTTCCCTTTTAGTCAAGGATGCTATCTAAATGGGCCTTTAAGTTCAAATCTACTAGCAATCCCAAAGCAAAGGTCATCTTCTGTATCACTGACTCACCATACAGGTCTGAGAAGAGCTGGTAAGAAATCATTTTTTATAATTTAAATATGGGAGATTTCAAAACACATGATAGTGTAAATTCTTTTCATTATATATTATGGCTAATTTTGATAATAATTTCATCTGTTGTAAATTAAGATGACTAAGAAATTTAGGTTGCCTAGGTACCAGGCACTTTGATAGGGACTAGGGATTCAGAGATAAAATATAGAGCCTTTTAACCTGAATACTTACAGATCCAGAACAAGGACAAATCTTCAGCAATAAGACTTATTTCATTTGTAGAATGGAAGGTGTGCAGAAAAAAAACTTACTATGAGCATAGGACAAACCTTGAATATAACCTAGCAAGTCCTTCTAATAGAAATTTTGTTTTAATTCAGAAATTATAGAATGCTTCAAAACTTCTTGGCTGAAATATGTTTTATAAATACAGCATAATAATAGCAGAGAAATACTGATATTCTGCTTTTAAAATACATTATGGCTGATATTAGATGGGAGTATACAAACACAGAATTCTTTTGTATACAATAAACTATAAGACATGAAGAGGTAGGAAAATGTTATGATAATTAAGAAAAGCAAACACTGGAAAAATATCTTCATATGATACCTATGCTTGGTGGTTCAAGAGTAGATTAGACACAGCAGAAAACAAAAATAGTTACCTTGAAGACAGAGAAATAGAAAATACCAAAACTGAAGCACAGAAAGGGAAAAATACATATTAATTGAACAAAGTGTAAACAACATGGGATGCAGTCAGAAGTTCTAAAATATGTGAATGAACTTCCAGAAAGAAAGGAAAGGGACAAAGGGACAAAATAATTTCCCAAAACTAATGAAAGAAACCAACCAATAATTTGTGAATCTTAGTGAAGCACAAGCAGGATAAATAGAGAAAATCACAGTCAGGTATATCAGTCAAGCCCTTTAATATAAAAACAAAGAAACAAATTTCACAAGTAACCAGAAGAAGACAGATTATTTTCCAAGGAGCAATATAATACTGATTTCTTAGCAGCAACTATGGATACCAAAGACAATGGAATGGCATATTTAAAGTATTGAAATGATTCTGTGTTTTGTATGGAACCAGAAAAAATCCTGTATAGCTAAGGCAGTTCTTAATAATAAAAACAAAGCCAGAGGTATCACCATACCAGATGCAGTATTACAAGGCCATAGTCATCAAGAGAGCATGGTACTGGCACAAAAATAGAGACATAGATGTTTGGAATCAAATAGAAAACCTGGAAATGAAACCAACAATTTACAGCCACCTAATCTTCGCTAAACCAGACAAGAGCATTCACTGGGGGAAAGACTTCCTATTCGATAAATGATGTTGGGAGAATTGGATATCCACATGTAAAAGACTAAAACTGAACCTGCACCTTTCTCCACGCACAAAAACTGATTCAAGATGGATAAAGGACTTAAATTTAAGGCATGAAACAAAAAAAATCCTCAAAGAAAGAATTGGAAAAACACTGGAAGATATTGGCCTAGGGAAAGACTTTATGAGGAAGACTGCCGTGGCAATAGCAACAATAGCAATAGTAAACAAATGAGATTTAATTAAGCTGAAAAGTTTATGTACAGCCAAGGAGACAACAATCAAAGCAAATAGACAGCCTACCCAATGGGAAAGAATATTTGCATATTTTGAATCAGACAAAAGTTTAATAACCAGGATCTATACAGAACTTCAATTAACCCACAAGAAAAATATCAACAATCCTATACATCAACGGGAAAGAGAGATGAATGCAATCTTCTCTAAAGACGGCAGATGAATGGCTAGTAAACACATGAAAAAATGCTCATTATCACTAATTATTAGAGAAATGCAAATCAAAACCACCCTGAGATATCATCTAACCCCAGCGAGATTGGCCTATATCACAAAATCTCAAAACTGCAGATGCTGGCATGGGTGTGGAGAGAAAGGAACTCTTCTGTACTGCTAGTGGGACTGCAGCCTGATAACAACCTTTTTGGAAGGAAGTATGGAGAAAGGTCAAAGAACTCAACCTAGACCTCCCATTTGATCCTGCAATTCCATGACTGGGCATCTATCCAGAAGAAAAAAAAAGCAAAGACAAAGTGTCTTCTTATTATAAAGACACTTGTACTAGGCTGTTTATCGCAGCCCAATTTAGAATTGCTTAAATGTGGAAACAGCCTAAATGTCCTTCAACCCAGGAATGGATTGGTAAACTGTGGTATATGTAAAGCATGGAATATTATTCAGCCATCGAAAAAATGGAGATTTTGCAGCATTTGTACTAACTTGGATGGAGGTGGAACGCATTATTCTTAGTGAAACATCACAGAAATGGAGAAGCATGAATCTTATGTATTCAACTTTGATATGAGGACCATTAATGACAATTAATGACACGGCAGGCCATGGGGGAAGAGGAGAGCAGACAGAAGGAGGGAAGGGTGAGGGGAAAAAAAAAACAAAAAAAGAAAATAGTGACTAATTCTCACATAAATTGGATTTAATTTTGACCAAAGAACATTACTTAAACATTAATTTTTAATTCAACTTGTTAATATGTTGTTTAGGATATTGCATCCTCATTTATAAGTGAAATATGTTTGT
>CAUYON010196864.1:0-15038 GCA_963573935.1 Arctocebus calabarensis
GGGTATGGTGTGCTGGGTTTATATACAATCTGAAATATTTTCATCAAACTGGTTAACATAGCCTTCATGGCATTTTCTTAGTTATTGTGTTAAGACATTTATATTCTGCATTTAGTAAGTTTCACCTGTACCCTTCTAAGATGCACCGTAGGTGTGGTCCCAACAATTACCCTCCCTCCACCCATCCTTCCCCCCGCTTCCCCCATTTCCCCATATCCTTGTGCTATTATTGCATTATAGCCTTCATATGAAAGCTATAAATTAGTTTCATAGTAGGGCTGAGTACATTGGTTACCTTTTCTTCCATTCTTGATGTGTGCCCATTTTGTATCTAGAGACTTTGAACTAATTCCATCTCTTGAAATTAACCATTATGATCTCACACATCCAACTTTTATAGGTTAGTTCCTGGACATAGAGGGAGGATGTTTGTAGTTTTGTTTTGTTTTGTTTTGTTTTTGAGACAGAGCCTCAAGCTGTCGCCCTGGATAGAGTGCCGTGGCATCACAGCTCACAGCAGCCTCCAATTCCTGGGCTCAAGTGAGTCTCCTGCCTCTGCCTCCCAAGTAGCTGGGACTACAGGCGCCCGCCACAACGCCCGGCTATTTTTTGGTTGCAGCCGTCATTGTTGTTTGGCGGGCCTGGGCTGGACTCGAACCCGCCTGCTCAGGTGTACGTGGCTGGCGCCTTAGCCCGTTGAGCCGAGCCAGGATGTTTGTAGTTTTAATAGCAGAGCATTGGCAGTAAATAACAGATCGAGCCTGGTAGGATTCAATAGTTTTAAATTCTATATATATCAGGTAGCAAAAAGAATCAGTAATGTTTTAAAAGAAAAGTCATAAAAATATTTTAGTCCCTTGTAATCAGATTTTTTTCTTTTCTTTTTATTAAATTTCAGGTTAATGTAAGGGTACCAACAGCCACAATATTTGAATGTTAGGGAGAATCCCTCTCGTAGTTGTGTCCTGTACCCAAAAGGTGTGCCATACTCCCTACATTGTGCCCACTAAGTGGGAGCACCCCAACCCTCCCTTTCTCCCCTCCTCCCCCCAACTTGAATTAAGTTTTCTTGCTGCTCTACATATTCTGAGAAACTTCTCTAGTAAGGAACTACAGAAATAACCCTGAAAGTATAGTCTTCCGAGTTTTCTCTTTTTTTTCGATTTGATGTTGGATTAGTAGTCTTCATGAAAACATTGGCTTGAGAGTTGTTCTAGTTCAAGTGGTATGGTCTCCAAAGTTATCATAAACCTATATTCAAGACTACTTGTCAGTTCTTTTCATGACTTTTCTTGAAGAAGCAGATTTTGGACTGTTTTTCAAAGAAGGATCAATGTAAAATAATAATAGCCTGTGGAAGCCCAAAAAAGATCTTAGAATAGTTAAGATTAAAGAGGTGATTGATGGCCAGGCATGGTGACTCATACCTGTAATCCCAGCACTCTGGAAAGCTAAGACAGAAGGGTTGCTTGAGGCCAGAAGTTGAAGACCAGAATGAGCAAGAGTGAGACTTTGTCTCTACAAAAAATAGAAAAATCAATCAGGTCTGGTGGTGTGTGCCTGTAGTCTCAGCTACTTGATAGGAAGATTGCTTGAGCCCAGGAGTTGGAAGCTGCAGTGAGCTATGACAATACCACTGTACACTAGCATGGCAACAGAGTGAGAACTTGTCTCAAAATAAAAAGAAAAAAAGAGTCAGAGAGACAACTGATAAAGAAAAAAGTTATTTTTGTGGTATATAGTAATTTCACATAATGGTAATTATTACTGATAACATATAATAAGATATATCAGAATTTTAGGGACCTTATATAATGCATTTATACAAATACAACCCAAAGAAAGTTAAACATCATTTCATATTTGACAATGTTTCCTATATGGTTTAACAAACCAGGTTAATCCTAGCCTGTTTTTTTGTTTGTGTGTGTATGTTTTAATATTTTAAAAGCTGGTTTGAGAACTGAATTTAGAATTTTGATTTTGGAAAGTTTGTCAAATAGCAAAGGTTTAAAACATTTGTTTAACATAGGCTCATGGGTTATTATATAATAAATAATTTATTTAGCCAAAGTGATAATTCAGAGATTTCAAAAAGCAAACACCTTAACTCTTTAATAGAGAGAAGATTTAGTTTTTCAAACACTTGCAAGATCTAATTAAACAAACTGAAAGACAAGTTCATGAAGAAGCAGATTGAATCTGTTTTCCTTCTTCTCTCTCCTCTTTTTTAAAGTTTACTCAGAAGGTAAACAAAAATTTTTATAATTTAGGCCAGGCACGGTGGCTCATGCCTGTAATCCTAACACTCTGGAGGCCAAGAAAGATGGATTGCCAGAGCTCAGGAGTTCGAGACCAGCCTGAGCAAGAGCAAGACTCCCTCTATGTTGTGGCAGGCGCCTGTAATCCCAGCTACTTGGGAAGTTGAGACAAGAGAATCACTTGAGCCCAAGAGTTTGAGGTTGTGGTGAGCTCTGACGCCATGGCACTCTACAGAGGGCAAAAAAGTGACACTCTGTTTTAAATTTTAAAAAAAATTATTTAATTTAAAACAATTTTGAAAAACTTTTAAGTTAGGCAAGATTAATTTTCATTTAACTCAACCATATTTCTACTTTTTGTGTAACCTTTTATCAGAAACAATCTTGCCTTTTGATGGATTTTATATTACAGAATTTTTTAATGTCTACAACTTTTTAGTTACTTATGATAATTACAATGTTAATAATCAGGAATATTTTTTTTTGGCAGTTTTTGGCTGAGGCACCCACCACCTCCGGTATATGAGGCCGGCGCCCTACTCCTTTGAGCCACAGGCACTGGCCGGTAACTTTTATTTTTAATAAAAAACCTAGGAAGTAAAGTAGCTTTGATCTATTATCAGTCTTCAATAAATCTAAATATTTTTAGCCTTTTATGTCATGTTAAAGTATGATATTGAAGTACGTAAACTTAAACTTATGATTCATAGTTATTTCACTATTTTAATTTACCTACAAATGACTCAGACATTTCATGATTATCTGCTACTTAATTTAACCTAACACGACTTTAAGATTTTAAATTACTCAAGAGAATCTCAAAATTATGATATACAGACACAGTGAAGCAGATCTTATATACACAGATTTATATGATTTTTTTATTTGCCAGTTTTTAAAAAACCTTTTCTTCCTCACTTTAGATTTAATAATCTCTTGACTACTTGCTTCATTGCCCCAGACAATTGTTTTTAGGCAACTCTATATTTGCATTTCCAAAGACATGAAACTAGGTAGAACATTTATGTTTCCATGAATAGAAATGACCTAAATTTAGGTCTGAGTTTTTGAACCTCTGGCCATAACCACAGGTGAGACTTGGTACATAAACTTTGAGAGGTCATCCTTTTTTATCCTATAAGTTTCTAATGGTTTCAGGGATGTCCAACCTTTTTTTTTCTTCTCTGCTGTACATTGAAAGCATAAGAGTTCTCTTAGGCCATACACAAACAGTAACAAAAGCTGATGAGCTAAATAAATGAATACAAGGTCCATGCATACTTCTTGTGATATCTGACACCACAGATAAACATAAGCAAAAAAATTCTTCACAAAATTAGCATGCGACCCCGCAGCCCCCTGAAAGCCAAGGAGGTAAAATACTCCTTACAAAGGGAGTATATTTTTTAATAGAGGTAAAATTTCTTCTGTAGCCAGACTGATTTAGTCTGATAGGTGGCCTTTTCAGTTTAGCTAGTTTCTTAACTAGATCACTGCCTTAAAGTGGAGCCCCTTCATGGAGCTGGGTGAAGAAAGCCTGCAATGTTGGCATGGGTACAGCTGGAAGACAGAATACTTGGATGCCTAAAATCAAGGGTTTCATTTCTACACTGAGTCCTAGGTTCCCCACAAAGAGGGAAATGCTGCAGGACTGGACAGTGCAAATTTTCCATAGTGCACCTCACTGAAAGGACATTTTCCAAAGCTAGTGAGCAACCCAACATTACTCAGCCCATGCAGGGTCCAATGCACCCTCCTTCCCCCTACCCCCAGGCTTATCCCTCAATGGGGGTCCTCCAAGCTACAGCCTCCAGGTGCCTAAACCAAGCTTTTCTTATCTGAATTTGTTAGGTAGGTAGTTAGGTAGGAATCCAGCTTTCCTGGAGAAGGAGCACAAGGGCAGGTCCCCAGACCCCTATCTAGGGCTGCTCACCTTAATTCATCACAAGTGATTGCTCACACCTGGGGAGGAGGGTCTGTCCTACCAATCTACCAATCAGAACTTAGCCTGACAACTGCAAAAAGATGTAGAAGGCTCTCTAGCCCATCCGCCTACCAACAGGTACAGAAGAGTCTTGAAAATGACCTAGAATAGCCTTAAGACTAATTATCATGTCATTAGCTTAAATCCACATGGTGGTCCGCACCCCGGGGCCTCTCAGAGGTCTGCATGCACAGTTAGACTCTGGTTCCAAGACCTGCTCCAGGTGGTATCAAAGAGAACCTCTGCCCATAACTTTTGCCTTTTCTCTTTGCCTTTTCTTTGGGGCCACAGGAGGGCCCATTAACTGTCTATGGTGAACATATCTTGCTCTGTAAGCCAATATCTAACTCTCACTCCATAAACCTATCTTTCTCTTTCTCAGTAAACCTTGCTTCTTGCTTGCCTAACTTTGGGGTGTCTGGTCATTTTTCGGCCAACAGCAATTCAACCCAGGCAGCTGACTGAAACCCAGACATTTTAAGAGGTGGGCAGCTGCCTTGAAAACCAACAAATGCAAGAAGAGGAGGCCCTCTAACACTACATATTGAACAACCGTGTTTAGCCACTTCTAACATTGTCATCTGGTGTAGCCATCATATATAAATATATATATATACTTTTCACAATACAAAGTAATTTCCAGTATCCTGAAAAGCCAATGAGGTAATATGATATAAAAAGAGCAGAGTTTTATGCCTGAGAGGAATATGTCTGTGACTCTTTGGACTCCACAAGGAAGACAAGAGACCTCAAAGAAAAAGGGGATAAGTGGAGCCTTCTTTTGCGTTCCTAGGGGGTCTCAGTAATTAGAAGTTCCCTCTGGGTTTTTGTTTGTTTTTTTTTTTTGAGGCAGAGCCTCAAGCTGTCACCCTGGATAGAGTGCTATGGCATCATAGCGCACAGCAACCTCTAATTCCTGGGCTCAAGCGAGTCTCTTGGCTCTGCCTCCCAAGTAGCTGGGACTATAGGCGTCCAGCACAACGCCCGGCCATTTTTTTTTTTGGTTGCAGCCGTCATTGTTGTTTGGCGGGTCCGGGCTGGATTCGAACCCACCAGCTCAGGTGTACGTGGCTGGCGCCTTAGCCTGTTGAGCCACAGGCGCCGAGCCTCCCTCTGGGTTTTTTATGGGCTGTGGGAGGTGGCAAAGCAGAAGATGCAAAAAGGAGTGAAAGTAAATGCTTGGCATAATGGGATTTTATTCTTTGGGAATCGGACCCGGTTGCTGCAGTGAAAGCATAGCATTTTAACCATTAGGCCACAAAGGTACCTTTGTGGTAAAAGAGGTTTTAGGAGGGGAGAAAAGAGGAATTTGTTGAGAAGGAGTAAGAGATTACCAGAGAGGATAGGTGGATGGATGGGGAACCAAGCTGAACTGGCAGAGATAGGACTTTAGTCTTATTTGGGTGTGGTGACATCTGGTTCTTGCAGGAAGGGAAAGAGAAGGAGCAATTGTTCTCCTGGGTGGGTCTGGATGGAAAGGACCATGAGGAGACATGTCGGACCTCCCTCCTCACGGCCAGCAGCTCAGCTGTAGGGTATTTCTGGGATGCTCTTGGCCAGGAGCAGGTTCATTCTATTTAGTTGGCTGGGTGGGGCGACTTAAGATTTTACGTTGGTTTGGCTCAGCACCCGTAGCTCAGTGGTGAGGGCACTGGCCACATGCACTGGGGCTGGTGGGTTCGAACCCAGCCCGGGCCTGCTAAACAACGACAATTAGAACAACAACAACAACAAAAACAGCCAGGCACTGTGGCAGGCACCTGTAGTCCCAGTTCCTCGGGAGGATGAGGCAAGAGAATTGCTTAAGCCCAAGAGTCTGAGGTTGCTGTCAGTTGTGACACCACAGCACTCCACCAAGAGTGACACAGTGAAACTCTGTTTAAAAAAAAAAAAAGATTTGATGTCAGTTCATACAAGGCCTGGTCAGCTCCCACCTGAGGCTCCCTGCAACCTTTCAGGTCTTTGCCTGGAAAGGCACAATTCTAAAGCCACCAGTTAGGAGCCACCAGCTGGCATTAGAATGAGGAACTGAGAAGATGACAACGTCTTCATCCTCGTCACCCACCATTACTTCTCTAACATTTGTGTACCAGCCCTGGCACTTGTTACTGCCCTTTTTCTGCCCCGTCTTTTCTGAAAGATTGTGGCAGAAAAGGCTGCAACCAGCTCGTTGGAACAATTGCAATTCCATGTCATCCAGGCCAGTTGGTCTGTATTTTTAGGACAATCATTAAAAAGAATTGGTACTGCTCAGACAAAATCTTAGCTAAGGGCAGTGCCTGTGGCTCAAAAGAGTAGGGCACCAGCCCCATATGCTGGAGGTGGCGGGTTCAAACCCAGCCCCAGCAAAAAACAAAACAAAAAAAACTTAGCTAATAAAAGTTAGCTAGAGTAAAAAGTTTATAGGAAGTAGACTGTCTTTGTTGCCAAAGGAAAGTTTATTCTGATAAAATGAGGATCGTCCTTGTACAGAGAAAGATACAACTTTAAAAATATCACGGGCAGGAACAGCGCAGACATGAGAAACATGCCTTTTTTGCCAATGGATCTTTCTTTGTGCACGTCTTGGTCTCCCCACAATTTCTTTGTGACTTTGTTTCCTTTCCTTTAAAATGGGAAAGATGTATGTATCTGTACCTTCCAGAGTCCTAGGAAGGAGTTATATTCTTAGTATCACAAACTTCAGTTCCTCTTTTTTCTACATCAAAGAGAAAGACTAGCGTGAAAGAATAAAGAAAAAAAAAACAGGCAGGGGCCTTTGTGTTTTTGTTTTTGCTTTTGTGTGGTCTAATTTCTCTTGTTAACAAATAACAATAACAGAAATATGTTTTTATGATTAGGAAAGTAACACATTCATTGTAGAATACTTGAAAAATACAGAAAAATGTATTTTAAAAATCATCACTAATTCTGCCACCCGGATAAAAATGCTATTAATGTTTTCATGTTTGCCTTAATATGCCTGCATGCAAGCATTTTTTCTTCTCTTTACAAAATTGGGGTCATACAATTAATACAATTGGGGTAATACAAAATAATACCTTTGGTAATACAATGATTACTAAATTGCCACTTTTCACTTACTTTGAACAGATTCTTCAGACAATTCAGAATTTCCCTTATATTAAAAATGTTGTTCATGGGGGAAAGAAAGAGCAGAGAGAGGGAAGGAGGGACGGGAGTGGGGTCTCAGTGTGTGATACATCTTGTACCTTCAATGAATCCCCAGCACTAAAAAAGAAAAAAAAAAGTTGTTCAGAGGTGCGGTGCCTATAGCTCAGTGGCTAGGGTGCCAGCCACACACACAGGGGCTGGGGGGCTCGAACCTGCCCCAGGCCTGCCAAACAACCTGTAACAACTACAACAAAAAAAATGGCCGCGTGGCCGGGTATTGTGGTGGGCACCTGTAGTCCCAGCTGCTTGAGAGGCTGAGGCAAGAAAATCACTTAAGCCCGAGTTTGAGATTGCTCTGAGCTGTGACACCATGGCACTCTACCAAGGGCAACATAGTGAGACTCTGTCTAAAAATGAATAAATAAATAAAAATAAAAATGTTGTTCAAAAACATAATCTAATGGTGATATAAGATTTCACTACATTGATGTAGCATGTTTTATTTAGTCCTGTTTTTGGACAGTTAGACAGGCTTCAAATTTTCTCAATACAGAAATTCTGCATATTCTTGAACACAAACTTTGGTGTACTTATGTTTGGAATGAGTCATTTTAAGGGATTAAGTGGTCCTTACTTATTACTAAATTACTTTTCTGAAAGATTGTGGCAGCTGATGACCCTGTCATAAATGAATGATCATTTTTGTAAAATCTAGCCCCGGAACCAAATGATCAACTATGTTTGGAAAGGAAGGGGTTGAGAATGGAACAATCATAGGCACTATAGGGGTGTTCTATTTATCTTTCCATGGGATTCTAGATATGATTTTATAATTTTTGGAATCAGGACTCAGAGCTACAGAAATTGGGAGTGGACAGATAGTTTCTGGAGAGGGAACTGTACGGACAGGAAACACTCAGCAGCGGTGGTGGTGGGGTGGTGGCATAACACAACTACGTACTAGGAAAGAAGAAGTCCCACATAAAGTGGCCATATGCTAGGTTAACCCTCAGTCTGAATAGAGGAACCTGTTTCAGACGTGACTTCTACTTGTGGCCGATGAAGCTTGTGGTTTCTTGCCAATTATAATCAGCTAGAAACAGGGGAGAAAGCGTAAGCCAAGGGCAAAGTAATGCCCGAGACCAGGCCTGGGGCCCAACAACCAGGAGAGGAGCGGGAGGTGGGGAAAAGCTTCAAGAAGCCGGTGGCTGGGTCTAGACCAGGTGGACATCCTGCCGCAGCCTGTGGCCCAGCCTGCCGGAGAAAAAATGACAAGGCTTTCTAGAAAGGCTAGAGTTCTCATGTGCAATAGTGAAAGCAGTTCTGTGGGTTCCTAGGACTGTCAGGAGGAAGTCAGGGTCGTGTGGGGTCTACCTAGAAGTGTTGCAGGAGAACAGCAATTAAAACAGACAGACACACCAACAACACAGAGGAAGGAACCTTTAATTGCCAGCGAGAACTCAGGTGCCTCAAGGTGTGAACTGCTGGGCTCTGGGGAACAATTTTTTTCAAACCATTTTATACCTTTTTTTCCCCCTTCAATTCAGTACCAGTTACATAGTTATGGCTGCAGACGTTAGAAACCAGGCTATTGTTATTAGTTACATAGTCTTTTTTTCTTTTGCTTTCCAAGGTCATTTTAGCTCAGTGTCAAGTTTGTTCTTATCTTTGGAGGAGGAGTTCTTCTACAGCCGCCTGCTGCTGTCCTAGGATCACCAGGATGTATACGATTTATTTCTCCTTCCTCAGAAGGAAGCCCCAGACCCCTCCTTTGCCAGGTGGGCTCAAGGTTATATGAAAATTCTACATTAGAACCAAGAATTGCGGGAAGATAAAATAGAAATAGAGAAACTATTTATATATCTTTTTAAGTGAGAGACCATAAGTCCTGGAAGTTCAGAGCACCTAAACCATCGCTGTTGTTTTGGTTTCCTCCGGAGAAGTAGCAAGATAACTAACAATCAGGAGTGATGAAGACAATTTTCCAATCCTCGCGAAGGAAAATACCTTATTCTAGTACTAGAGGCTTCCTCACTCCCTAACCCTCCCAGCGAATAAACGTAAGGTACTCCTCATTACGGCTATGTGAATAATGAATCCTGCTGGATTAGTAAAACGTTCCCTACTGCTTCTAAGCCAGGTAAATCATTCTTGTTTACATATTCAACTTCAACAAGGGGTTTAAACTTGTCCTACATAAACCATTCGATACACCAGAAAAATATGGTCACAATGTTGGCAAGAAAGAATGCACAAAGAGTGGTTTCAGAGGTGGGTCTTGGGCCAGTAGATCTCAAATTTTTGTCAGTGGTGATAGAACAGGGTGCACTAATAAATGAATAAAACAGACAACCCAGGCTCTGCGCCCGTAGCACAGTGGTTACAGTGCCAGCCACATACACCGAAGTTGGCGGATTTGAACCTGGTCAGGGCCTGCTAACCAACAATGACAACTGCAACAAAAAATAGCAGGGCATTGTGGCAGGGGCCTGTAGTCCCAGCTACTTGGGAGGTTGAGGCAGGAGAATCACTTGAGCCCAAGAGTCTGAGGTTGCTGTGAAGTGTGACGGCACGGCACTCTACTGAGGGTGATATAGTGAGACTCTGCCTCAAAAAGAAAAAAAGAGGGACAACCCAGTATGCTGTTAAAAATAGTAACAATAAACTAGCCGTCTAAGATAGCAAGACACAGAAGTTTAACAGAAATCAGTAGTGCAGATACACAGAAAGAAGTTTGATAGTATGAAGAACAAATTAAGCAAATAAAAGATGGAGTGAACAACAATACATTAAAATGTCCACTGTCTGGACTCTCCAAGACCAGATCACCCTAGAAAGCTAGGTTTCTAGCAACTGAGATACCTTAAAGCACTGATCTTAGGTTTCATGTATTCTCAATGGAAAGATTTTAAAAATGCATCATTCACTTACCTCCTTTTTTTTTTTTTTTTTTTTTTTAAGCAGAGTCTCACTCTGTCCCCCTGGGCAGAGTGCAATGAGTCATCATAGCTCACAACAACCTCATACTACTGCTCTTAAGAAATCCTCTTGCCTCAGCCTCCCAAGTACCAGGGAATACAGGTCTATGCCACAATACACAGCTAGTTTTTCACTTTTAGTAGAGATGTGTTCTCACTCTTGCTTGGTCTGGTCTCAGACTCCTGAGCTCAGGCAATTCACCTGCCTTGGCCTCCCAGAGTGCTAGGATTAGGCATGAGCCACTGTGCCCGGCCTCTGAAGTGCTTAACTGCTTTCTTAAAACATGCAATGAGTATAAGTAGCCTTTTCCTGGTGACTCAGGGCAATCATTTATGATCAAAACTGTATTTCAATTCAATAAGCATTTACTGAGCCTCTCCACTGTGTGAAAGCACTGCACATTGACCCTTAATAATTTTTTATTTGCTTTAACACCAGATCTTGAAAACATCATGAGCCAGTCATAAAGGATCATAAATTACATAATCCTATGGACATGAAATGTCCAAATAGGCAAATATTTAAAGACACAAAGTAGCTTAGTAGCTGCCAAGGGCTGGGAGGATTGGAATGTGATAACTAAGGGACTTGGGGTGATGACAATGTTCTAATGACAACTTGGGATAATGACAATATTCTAATGACTGTGGTGGTAGATACACAACTCTGAATACAGTAACGATACAGGAAAGTGGATCCCCCAACTGAGGTATGTTTGAAGGTCAAGTGCATTTTTCACTTCACATAGGAAAGAATTCAAGAGGGAGCCAATGGAACAAAGTAAAAGTAAGTTTGTTAAAGAAAGAAAAGAAAAAAAGAGTCCACCTCATAGACTGGGTAGAGTTACAGAGAGTAGTACTCACTTTCTGAGTTTCCAGGATCTTATTTTATACCTTCTATTTAATGTTATGTTAAACAGAGGGAGGATTATTGGTAAGACCTCTACAAAAGGGATGGGGAGTTCCTGCAATTGAGGTTTCTTTCTCTTTTAAACCATCTGGGGTAACTTCTTCCATGGCATTTGTAGTCTAGGCCAGAACTTCTGCTTGGATAGACAAGTTTTTTTTTTTTTTCTTTTTTAAATGGTGACTTTATGACAAACAAAACATCTCTAAGGGATGGCTATTTTAATAGCCATCTGATGGTCCTTCCCAATGAGTGAGGCAAAGTTTTCATATTGTATCTCTGTTCATATTGAAATAAATGATGCAGGCCATCATCATATGCTATTATGCAACCTGTGTTATGTTAATGAGATTCTAATTTTTATTAGGTGGAGATTTTAGTTTTATAATTAGCTACATGGCGCTGTAGGACAACCAAAGCAGTTTTAAAGCAGTTGGGGCTGGTTTGAGCTGGCTGTTTCAAGGCAGGAGAGTGCTGAGGCACCTAAGAAAGTGCTGGGCACTTGTCCCAGGCCCAGCGCTTTGGTGCCTGCTCCTCTACTTTGCAATAATTTCATTGAGCGCCCTGGGCTCTGGGCTAGCACAATGTTTCCATTGTGTGGTATAGAACTTGCATTTTCCCCTCAATCCACCTCATTTCCCAGCTCTTAGAAATTTTTTGCCCATTCTTTTTTGCAATATTTTCTGAGCGGAAAACGAGGGGACATTATGATTCTTACACTGACTTGTATTTTATGGAAGTAATTCGTCTATATAACTCACATTCACAAAATAGGCACCAACAACAGAATCAAGTGTCAAATACAGTCATTAGGCCAATTAATAAAACACAGCTCTAACGTGTAGGCAAAGAATGCAAGCGTTCAGAAAAAGAATTAAAGACTCTGATTTTTTGTATGTTATTGATATGGTGATGTGGACACCTAAATGATTTAAAACATCAGTAACATTATTTTTTTTAATATGGAATATATGTGCCAGAGACAGCTTTTGCTTTTCTTTCTTTGTTTCTTTCCTTTTTTTTTTTTGACAGAGTCTAACTCTGTTGCCCAGAGGGCAGTGGCATCAGCCTAGCTCACAGCGACCTCAAACTCCTGGGCTCAAGAGAGCCTTCTGCCTCAGCCTCCCAGGCAGCTGGGACTATAGGCACCTGCCACAATGCCTGGCTTATTTTTCTATTATTAGTAGAGATGGGGTCTCTCTCTTGCTCAGACTGGTCTCAAACTCCTGAGCTCAAGCACTCCACCTGCCTTGGCCCCCCAGAGTGCTACGATTACAGGATTACGGCTGAGTCATTGGGCCTGGCTACAGCAGGTAGTTTTCCCTGAGGCACAGGTCACACTCTGTGCTGTAGTAAATATATCTAGGCCCATTTTGTTTTATAAAAAAACTTTTCTCATTTTTATAGGTATAAAACGCATTTTTTGCATGGTTCAGTGCATTAGCTGTGAATTGGGTGAGTGGTAATTTGAGTGAGAGCATTTAATGCTCTTGCCCCAGGAACAGGAATATTTAGGAGCCATTTCAAAGGTTAAAGATCTGGGGAAATGAGCTCTAGAGGCCTTTATATTATAAGGTACCAGGGCGGCGCCTGTGGCTCAGTGAGTAGGACGCCAGCCCCATATAACGAGGGTTGGCGAGTTCAAACCTGGCCCCGGCCAAACTGTAACAACAACAATAACAAAAATAGCTGGGCATTGTGGTGGGCACCTGTAGTCCTAGCTACTCAGGAGGCTGAGGCAAGAGAATCACCTAAGCCTAAGAGCTGGAGGTTACTGTGAGCTGTGACACCATAGCACTCTACTGAAGGTGACAACGTAAGACTCTGTCTCTAAAAAAAAAGAAAGAAAGAAAAATATATTATAAGGTACCAAGAAGAGTTTTATGTATAGTTCCTGGTAGGAAAGGGGACATCATGCTACCCCCTCAGTCGCATTGTGGGAAGTGATACAGCACCAAGTGTGTGCTGTGCAGCCACTCAGCCCCCAAAGATGCAATGTAAGCTCCAGCTCTTATGAAGCAGTTTTGTTTTGCATCTAGTCAGATGTCCATACTCCCACGTGTTGGTACGCGCTGCAGGAAGTGGCCATCCTATCAGCTGGTAGTGTGTGTAGGAGTGTGCAGTACGATTATGCCTTTGTTACATAGAGGGGCCTTTGGATATAGCATGTTCAGCTATCATCCATGTAAATCTCTCTCAAATTGATGTGTGTGTTGCTGGTATGTAAAACGTACGTGCTGTCTCACCCAGGTAAAGACATGTCTTTTAGTTTTACCAACAGTTGACAGGTGAGGGATATTCTGCAGGGTAGGCAGCTGTCAGTAGCAATGGTGGGGTTCACATCACTCATGTGGGGAGAGTTGAAGCTTCCTGAGAGCTTCTCTAGTCTCTCAAATTCCATGATGCTAAGGGTAGCACATTCCATGCCATCCCATTCCCACTGGACATAGGTATATATCTGCAAATCCTCAGTGGGTTTTTTTTTGGGGGGGGAGGCATCAGGATTTTTTTGTGGTCCTTTTAAAGAACTAATCATGTTTTAAACAAAAAGCTCAGATATTGTGTCTGGTTCTGATAATGACTGGAAAAGAAAGCTAACACGTAGCTAAGCATTCAAATTATCTAATTACAAATTTATATTAATTTAGATAGAAGCAGAATTATTAAATGAATCTTTTTTAGAGGGAGTCTTTTTTTTTTGAGACAGAGTCTCACTATGTTGCCCTTGGTAGAGTGTCGTGGCATCACAGCTCACGGCAATCTCAAACTCTTGGGCTAAAGTGATTCTCTTGCCTTAGCCTCCCAAATAACTGGGACTACAGGCGCCCGCCACAATGCCCGGCTATTCTTAGAGATCGGGGTGGTTCTTGAACCTGTGAGCTCAGGAAGTCCACCCGCCTCAGTCTCCCAGAGTGTCAGGATTATGGTGTGTGAGCCACCCTGCCCAGCCCATAAGTTCTCTTTTATGAACCTTCTCACAGGTTATATAGACTATGACATGGTTGGACTCGGTTTTGTCCTAAATTTTGCACTTTCCTAAATATCCAGTAAGTTTATGTTAGGACAAAAATTTATCATGTAAGATCCTTTTTCATTCAAAGTTATTCTTTTTTCCCTAATTCTGCTTTTTAAAAATATATCTTTATACACTTAAGCTGTCACCCTAGGTAGAATGCCATGGCCATTATAGCTCACAGCAACCTCCAACTCTTGGACTCGAGTGATCCTCTTGCCTCAGTGTTTCTATTTTTAGTAGAGACTGGGTCTCGCTTTTTGCTCAGGCTGGTCTTGAACCCGTGAGTTCAAGCTATCCACCCACTTCGCCTCCCAGAGTGCTAGGATTACAGGCGTGAGCCACCACGCCTGGCAACCTAACTTTATTTTTATCTCTCTCTCTTTTATTTGCTTATTCCTTTTTGTCTTCTTTTAGTTTCCTTTCTAAACTCTCTATTTTGAATCAAACTATATATAACTTTTGAATTAGACAAAATCATTTTTTTCTTTCTTAATAAAGAATACCTTTTATATCTCTTATATAACTTTCTTTCCTCAAAAAGTACATTTTAGGCTTGGTGCCTGTGCCTCAACGGGCTAAGGCGCCAGCCACGTACACCTGAGCTGGTGGGTTTGAATCCAGCCCGGGCCCGCCAAACAAAAATGGTGGTTGCAACCAAAAAATGGCCGGGCGTTGTGGCAGGCGCCTGTAGTCCTTGCTACTTGGGAGGCAGAGGCAGGAGACTCACTTGAGCCCAGGAACTGGAGGTTGCTGTGAGCTGTGATGCCACAGCACTCTA
>CAUYON010196865.1:0-21840 GCA_963573935.1 Arctocebus calabarensis
TGCAACCAAAAAATGGCCAGGCGTTGTGGCGGGCGCCTGTAGTCCCAGCTACTTGGGAGGCAGAGGCAAGAGATTCGCTTGAGCCCAGGAATTGGAGGTTGTTGTGAGCTATGATGCCACAGCACTCTACCCAGGGTGACAGCTTGAGGCTCTGTCTCAAAAAAAAAAAAAAAAGGATTCCTTCCTGGCCCTTGCTCCCCAGCACAGACATTAGTAGTTTGAGTCTATTCTAGGTAAAGCTTGGCCTGTATCCAGGCAGAAGAGAATTAGGATTAAATTTCTTGACTCCCCAGTTCTCATCCATCACCTCCTCCCCATAGGTTAGCAAGAAATAACCAAGTGAGGAAGAAAAGAACAGGGCTTGGTCACACCTAGGTTCTGTTTATTTCAGAGCCCTCTCCAGTGCAAATTTATAAACCCTAGGCTCAAATACGGGCTCTTTCAAAAATCTTATAGATCTTGGAACACAGATTTGCAACTGCTCTTCCCTGTTCTATGTTCTAAACACATGTACCTGGGATTTGCTTTGGGCAGGTATAGTACAACACACAAACATGGAAATGATTGCCGTGAAGGAAGACTTTTGTCTGTATATCCCCAGTCCCCAGGAACAGGAGGCCAAGACTTGCCATGCAGGGCCTCAGGTAAGCATGGAAGTGGGATGAATGGGCAGAAAGGCCAGGAGCCTTTATTGTGGGTTTTGAGGGAAGGAATGGGCAAAGTAAGCAAGCCTAACAAACTTATGAGTTTGAGTAATTTCAGCAGGCTCTGGTGTAGAAGTGGTCCCTAAATATCTACCCTTGTAGTAACAAAGGCAGGGAATAATGTCCCAGGCTGTAGACATCTGAAAAAAGGAGACACGGTTGGGACTTAGAACCTTAATTGGTTGGTTTACATCTCAAAGAAATGCTAGCAGGCAAATTAACAGTAGAAATGAGTTAACCCTGGGAAGGGCAGTTCTCCAGGTTCACAAGATCCTAAATGGCAGAGACCAAAAATAAAGAAAATAAGAAAATATAGTTAATAAGCCTGAAAGGTGTCAACAGAGAACAGGCATTTCGAAAATGCATTCATGTGCTGACTGACTAGGTTAGATTAGAGAACCTAAGGTAATGTCAGAGAATTAGCAAGGAAAGGAATGTCCTGGAACATTTTTCTTATAAACAAGTTTCTCATATAAACTAAGTTTTATAATACGTTGGATTGTTTGGATGAGACATTATAGTATGTGAAGAACTGGCTCATAATATTATTGAGAAGCCAACATCATTTTACTTTTGGGGAACTTTTATTGGATACTTTCTTGTTTGGCTATGTAATAACAAGAATAAGAGTACTAATTATAATCTTCTCTGGTACTGATGCATTGTTTAAATGGTGTACGTAGGCAGAGTGTCTTAGAAATGTAGTTCCAGAAGTTTGGCTTACAAATCTCAGGGCCTTATTGTAGCAGGAAGGGATCATTTATCTCCATTAAAAAACTCTTAATGCAGACCGGAGAGGCTCTCTTAGTAGGTCAAATATTTGGCTAAAATTTAAACAACTTAGTGGATATTGGGAAGACTTGATTATAATTTCTGTTAGCAGTTAAAGTTCTTTTTAAAGAGAAAAAAATCAAATGGGAAAAGCCCAAATTTTACTTTATTTCCCAAAATAATTTATCTTTGCTTCTGCCATTTATATGTTGCCTCCAAGCCTAGATCCTTGAGATTCCAGTCAACAGAAAGCAGCGATGTATAAGGGAACATACATCGTTCTACGAATTCAGTCTGCTCCTGGCTTACTGTGCAGTCAGGCAATTCACAGGGCTGCAGTTTGCTGCTCTGTGACAAAACGGCTTTAGGCTTGATTAGGGCTCTTAATTTGGTGTGTGTGGATAGAACATGGATAGTGAGAAATTGCATCTTTATTCCCATTGACTCTTAACTGAAATTTATCAATTTCTTTAATTATGAATTCAGACAACCCTGCTAGTATTTCTAGTAGTTATGACTTTGTCACCAAGAGCAATCACTGATATTTTCATGCTGCATTGGAATTGCTGCAGATCTATCAGTTATGCTCAGCCCTTCTGCTTGCAGGGAGGGAGGAGGAGAAAGATCTTACTGACGCCCAGTGCCACGGGCGGGCAGATGTGGAAAGCTGAATGTCTCTCTTGAGTGTCTTCCTTGTGGCAGGGGGAGGCTCCCGGTTGAGCCTCTCTGGCTGTAATTCCCATGTCACTTCGATGTAGTCCATTCCTCGGCTACTCTTAGTCCTCAGCTCTGGGTTTTCTGCCTCCTCTTTCCTGATGCAGGAGCCTAGACACCTGCTCCATTCCCTCTTTGTCCTGACAAGCTCCGGAGGACAGATGGATCCCAGCCCACGGCAGATCTTCCTCCTCTGACACCAAAGGAGACCACCTGCTTGCTCTTGCCCTTTAGGTTTCCCGACTTACTACTCAGTCAGACTCAGTCCTCTGTGGTCCTAAACTCAAAGGGACACAAGTCAAGCTCTTGAAGCACTTCAAATTAGTGAAGTGAAGGGCAGTTACCCTGTATCCCACCCCCACCCCGGCCCACCCTCCAGAAGGCAGAGAACAAACTCACTATACAGCTCTGCCCAGAGAAAACCTCCTTACAGAACAACCTGTCTCCATGTTCTCAATCTTTTCACATCTTTCTTTGGATTTTAGAGCTACATAATGTCTACTTTGAAATTTGCTCTTGGCATTTTGGCAGCACACCGTAGACTGTGACATACTGTACTTGGTAGCATAGTAGCTTTCCACAGCTGCTGCAACAAGTGACCACTCAGCGGCTCAGCAAGACCAGTTCATTATCTCACAGTTATGTAGGACAGGAGTCTGATGTCATCTCATGGGGATAAAATCCAGGGGTCACAGGGCTGCTGAGTTCCTTCCTGAAGGTTCTTGAGGAGAATCCATGTTTTTGCCCTTTCTGGCTTCTATAGGCCACCCACATTCCTGGGCTCACAGCCCCCACCCCACATCAAAGCAAACAACATCGCATCTTTCATCTCTCAGTGGGTGCCTTTCTCGCATCATTACACCTCTTTCTCTGGCCGCCTTCTGCCTCCCTTTTCTGCTTTTCTGTGCCCTTAAATATGCCACCTGGATAATCCAGAATAATCTCCATTTTAAGGCCAGCAGATTATCAACCTTAACTCCTTCTGCAACTTTAATTCTCCTTTACTCTGTTAGGTAACAAATTCAC
Source organism: Arctocebus calabarensis (assembly GCA_963573935.1). Taxonomy (NCBI): domain Eukaryota; kingdom Metazoa; phylum Chordata; class Mammalia; order Primates; family Lorisidae; genus Arctocebus; species Arctocebus calabarensis. The sequence goes on from CAUYON010196865.1 coordinate 3,216, forward strand.
TGTTCTGGGGATTAGGGGTGGACATCTCTGAAAGGCTGTTAGACTGTTTTGCCACAGTGCCTTAATAAAACTTTATATTTACATAATCAGATACAATGTATTATGAACACAGGTTTATAGGCTTAAATATTCTTTTACATCCTTTGTAATACATTCGAATGTGTGGATGCATCATCATTTTTCTTTGCCTATAACAGGGTCTTGCTCTGTGCCTGTGGTCAGTGTGCAGTGGCATCATCATAGCTCACTGCCACCTCAAAGTCCTGGGCTTGAGCAATCTTTCTGCCTCAATGTCCCAAGTAGCTGGGACTACAGGTACCCTCCACTACATATGGCTAATTTTTCTATGTTTTAGGGAGATAGAGTCTTGCTCTTGCTCTTGCTCAGACTGGTCTTTAACTCTTAGCCTCAAACAATCCTCCTGCTTCAACTTCCCAGAGTGCTAGAATTACAGGTATGAGCCACATCACGTGGCCAGATCATAAATTTTAACCATTTCTATATTGTTGGACAGTTAGGTTGTATACTATTTTTTATTATAAATAATACTAAAGTGAAAATATCTAGGGTTAATTTGTGACATGTCTTCCAAGGTGACTTTGAATTGTGTCCTTTTAAGTAAGCTAGAATTATGTTTCCCAAAACCTCCTTCCCTGCATCGTTCTGAGTTAATGAGAACCATTTAAAAATTGCACAAGATTTGGGTGGTAGAATAGCAATAGTCATGCTTGTACTGGGGAGGTTGGTAGAGGGTTGGGCACTGTTGCAGCTCATGCACATTTTCATGGATCTTGGGGCTCAGCCATCAGAGGGCCAGCAGTCAGGCCTGTGGCAATTCCACTTCAATCTCCAGAGGATAGTATCTAGGCCCACTAGAGCTAGCTGCCAATGGATCCTCTTTCTTAAGCTCCTCCAAATTTTGGCCCAATGGTGTGTGTAGCTCTGTAGATGTATCCTATATGATCTAAACTTCTATGCCAGTTGTGAGAAACTGATAGACCCCAAAGAGACCCCAGTCTGTCTCAGCCTGAGTCAACACGCATTTCCACCCCCCCCCCCACCTTGGGGAGAATTCTGGGAACAGAATAGAACAAGGAAGTTCTCTAAACCCCCTTAGCTATGGCTAAACAATGGTGGAAACTTATTCAAGCGGAGTTTCCTAAATTGTAATTCCTCCTTGTGCTGACTGCCACACTGTAATCCCGCCCTGAGCTAACCGCCATGTTCTGCTTCTGTACTTGCTTGCTTGCTTGCTTGCCGCGCAGCACAAAAATAATATAAAAATCAGCCTGCTCTTCACTTTGGGGCCGCCTACTTCTTGAAGTGGCAGTCCCCTGCAAAGGTATAATAAATCACCATCTGATTTATACCTGATGTGGGGTCCGAGTTTTTCCTAAGGGGCCACAATGGGTATAACACAGTGAAGTTAGATGTTTAGAAGCAATGAAAGGCAGATAAAAATTTCAGTTCTACTTTATCAGTTTTAGCACATCCTGTGAGTTCCAGTTTGTCCTTACTCATTTCCTCCTCCCATGCATGCATCTTCCTTTCTTCACTGTTGGCCCTGTTGACTTCAGGCTCTAGCACCAGACCAAGGGTCACAGTTCTTATAAAGACCGTACAACCCACTCCCACAACTGCATAAGCTTTAATTTCTAAATAAATGTCCATCACTCATAGTGGTTCTGTTTCTCTGATCAAACCCTAACATACAGTCATAATTATTTTCTTTGGATAAGTGCCTAGAAGTACAAAAGCTGGGTAATGATGTGCTTCCTTAAATATTTCTTTTTGGCGCTTCCTTAAATATTTCTTTTTTTGATGTTTTGCATTTAGTAAAATCTTTTTTTGAAAAATTCCAGTTTATTTCTACTCTTTTAAGAAGAACCCAAAGAGGGTATTCTTGCCCACACTTGTGCTAGAATTTTAATGGCAGTCGTGCACCACTGGGCCATGGGGCCCATGGCAATAGCAAGAGCCTAGAGGAGATGAAATTCAAGGGGACATTTTCAGACTTACTTACCGAATCACTCCTTGAAGACACCACAAGTGAGAAAACCTTGTAGGATTCTTTTTTCTGGCTTGGTGCCTGTGGTTTAAGTGGCTAAGGTGCCAGCCAGCCACATACACCTGAGCGTTCAAATCCAGCCTGGGCCCACCAAACAACAATGATGGCTACAACCAAAAAATAGCCAGGCATTGTGGTGGGTGCCTGTAGTCCCAGCTACTTGGGAGGTGGAGGCAGAAGAATAGCTTGAGCTCAGGAGTTGGAGGTTGCTGTGAGCTGTGATGCCATAGCACTCTACCCAGGGTGACAGCCTGAGGCTCTGTCTCACACAAAAGAAGGTTCTTTTTTCTGCTAAAGACAGAAACATCTCCTTTAGGGTCCATCTTCTTAGGCTACAGTCCTTTCTCTCAGTCTTTGACCATTGGTAACCTTTCTCTATTCCAACTTTGTTCATATTCTTATTCAAACAACTATTTATTTATTATTCCTGCCTTCCTAACCTAGGTTTGGTCCATCTGTCAGGCACAGTCTATAAATGGCATCATCGACGGTTGTGAGGTGTGTGATCTAAACAAACATATGTGGTAACCTGGACCAGTTTTATGATATCCCAGGTTGCATTTTTCTGTTACTAACTTGGTCTTTCTAACTGTTGTTTGTGGACATAGCTTTTGGATATCATGTTCTGTCTGCAGGGTTGGAAGTTCACGCAAAGTCATCATCAACTGGGTCTATCCTCTTGGGTCTATCCTCAACCAGATCACTGCAATTAGCCAGACTGAGTCCAAGAACAGCTATATTCCAAGGTATGGCAGACCCAGCTTCCAGAAATTCCTCCAAGCCCTCCTTCCCCTCTCTCAGGTAATAAATTTGCATTTGAGATGTGTCAAGTCAATTACTTAGGTCTAAAGTGCTAAAATAAAGTCCTAGTAACCTCTTGACTTTTCTGTGACATCACAAAGGCTTTCTTCAATATTTGATCAAATATAATTCCATCAGGGGCTCAAGCATAAATATAAGGATATATTCTACTTATATAAGTTATCAGGTCCTAAAGACATTAAAGTAATGTCAGCATGAATTTGCTCTACTTTGAAGACATTTTGCATTAGATACTCTCATGTTCTAAATAGGAAAACTTGAAAGACATGAAAATCCTTTTTCCCTATTTGCTTCCAAAGGACTTACTTCATTACTATAATATCAAAGCAAGAAATGATGCTCAGTTCAACTAATAATGTACTAAGTTAATGATTATTGTTTATATTCTTAAGATTTAGATTTAAGTTTATGAATCTGGGCTAATTTTCCACCATAAAAATACCATTAGAAAGGGCTATTAGCTTTTCAGTGCAAAGGAAGTAAGATAATAGAATCTATTGCCTATTTTAGGTGTGTACCTTCAATTCCATAACCTCTAATCTGTTATAGGACTTCAGACTCTCATGCTTATCTAAATTACTTTCAAATAAATGATTCACACATTTATTGACTGGATTAAATGTTTAACATTAATAAATCTTTGTAAAGATTGGTCCTTGACAGAAAAAGAAAAATAAGATGTCATTCATATATAAAGAATCGCATTCCACACACTCATGAAGCACTGAACATGCTCTATGGTCCAGCAATTGATCAATATTGATTAATATTCCATGTGTACTTGGGAAGTTCTACTTTTTCCCCAAATCTTATAAAATCTTTTTAACATGTTCAGTGAAATATTCAAAATATAACACTGCATCAATACTCTGTCAAAAGACAATGTGGTATATATTTTTTAAATTGCACAAAGCAAATGCACAATACACATTTCAGTATATTGATATTATATATATGTATTGAGACAGAGTCTCAAGCTATTCCCTGGGTAGAGTGCCATGACGTATCATAGCTCACAGCAACCTCCAACTCTTGGGCTCAAGTGATCATCTTGCCTCAGTTTTTTGTATTTTTAGCAGGGACAGGGCCTCACTCTTGCTCAGGGTGGTCTCAAACCCATGAGCTCAAGCAATCCACCTTCCTCATCCTCCCAGAGTGCTAGGATTACAGGCATGAGCAGTTGCGCCCAGCCAACATTTCAGTATTTCTAAAGAACATAAAATAATAAGTTGACACAATATTTATGGGGGAAATGGGATCAAATTATCCTTTCTAGGAATTTATAATACAGATATGCAGGTAGGAAATGATGCTGCAACATTGCTTGTAATAGTAAATGATTAGAATCTAAAAGTGAATCACTGGGAAACTGGTTAAATTCATTCCATAAAATAAATGATTTGTGAAGCTTTGTAAAAGGATGAAGAAGGTCTGTTTATAATGATCTAGAGCAATATGTAAAATATATTATTAGAGACCTCCAAATATCATATTATGTCTGACTAGGTATGTTGAGGCATCCTTCTGCTTAGGAACAATTAGACTTTGGATAGGACTCCTTCCTCTGAAGTATTCTTGGTCTCTTAAGAGGAAGGGGAGATCTCTAAAGACTGTTCCCTTCCAAACAAGAAAACAAAACCAGAGTTTCCATGCATAGAATGCTGATAGCAGTAGCACTGCTATCAGGATACTGAAGTTTTGGCAAACACAAGGTTGGGAAGGATGAGCTGAACTCAGGACTGAACCTGGTCCTGGAGGCCAGGTGTGGTGGCTCACATCTGTAATCCTAGCACTCTGGGAGGCTGAAGCTGATAGGTTTCTTGAGCTCAGGAGTTCAAGACCCCCAGCTCTAAAAATAGCCGGTGTTGTGGTGGGCACCTGTAGTCCCAGCTACTCGAGGGGCTGAGGCAAAAGAATCAGTCAAAACAGAAGAGTTTGAGCTTGCTGAGAGTTGTGACGCCACAGCACTTCCACTGAGAGTGACAAAGTGAGACTCTATCTCCAAAAATAATAATAATACTAAAATAAAATAACTAAAGTGGTCCTGGACTGGTGGCACTTTGGCCACAAGCAGAAGCAGAAATACGGTCTCTCTGCAAGAGAGCTTTCCCAATTTAGAACTGTAAGACTCATAGATTTGGACACAGCTTATAATCAAAGCTCATCAAGCTCATAAGAAGGCAATGCTAGCCACCATTAGTGAGAATCTGTATAAACAACAAACAAAATATAAAAATATGGGAAAGTTATAAATAAAATGTTTAAGAAATGAAAAAAACACGAAGTCAGGGCAGCGCCTGTGGCTCAGTGAGTAAGGCGCCGGCCCCATACACTGAGGGTGGCAGGTTCAAACCTGACCCCGACCAAACTGCAACAATAACAAAAAAAAAAAACCAGCCAGGCGTTGTGGTAGGTGCCTGTGGTCCCAGCTACTTAGGAGGCTGAGGCAAGAGAATCACCTAAGCCCAGGAGTTGGAGGTTGCTGTGAGCTGTGTGACATCATGGCACGTCTACCAAGGGCGATAAAGTGAGACTGTCTCTACAAAAAAAAAACACGAAGTCAGTTCCATTTATATTAAAGACCTAGCTAAGAAAGGCAAAATTATAGTGCTCTTAGAAAAGAATGTAAGAGAGCATCTTCATGGCCCCAGAACAGTAAAGAGTTTATGAAAGAATATGCAAACTATAAGAACCACAAAATATAAGACTGATAAATTCAACCACTTTAAAATTAAGAACTTCTGGATGATACCTGTGGCTCAGTGAGTAGGGCGCCGGCCCCATATACTGAGGGTGGTGGGTTTAAACCCGGCCTGGCCAAACTGCAACAAAAAAATAGCCGGATGTTGTGGTGGGCGCCTGTAGTCCCAGCTACTCAGGAGGCTGAGGCAAGAGTATCACCTAAGACCAAGAGCAGGAGGTTGCTGTGAGCTGTGATGCCACAGCATTCTACTGAGGGTGACAAAGTGAGACTCTGTCTCAAAAAATAAATAAATAAAATTAAGAACTTCTATTCCTCAATGAAACAGTATTATAATTAGGTATTATTACAGTTAAAAAGAAAAAACAAAGAAAAGATGGGAGATGATATTTGCAATACACGTAATCAAGAAAGCCTAACAAGGGCGGCGCCTGTGGCTCAGTGAGTAGGGCGCCGGCCCCATATGCCGGAGGTGGCGGGTTCAAACCCAGTCCTGGACTAAAACTGCAAAAAAAAAAAAAAAAAGAAAAGAAAAAAGAAAGAAAGCCTAACAAGCATTTTACTATTAAACTGATGAAACAAATAAAAGCTAGTGAAAGACTTTAATGGCTATTTTACAAAAGGTGATATCCAAATGACCAATAAACAAAGAAGAGCTCTACCTTTAGAAACAGAGAAGTATAAATTAAAAGCAAAATGAAACACATGACTATCAGATTGGAAAAAAAATTAAAGTATAACCATTGAGAAAATGGAGCAACAACAATTCTCTCTTTTCTTTTTCCTGTTTTTCTTTTCGACAATTCTCAAACATTGCTGATAGAATTACAGTACAGTCTTTTTGAAAAATGGTATGCCATCTGATAAAGTTGAACATATGTGTAACTCCTGACTCAACAATTTATTTCAGGATATAGACCTTAAAGAAACACGTGTCCAAGCACATCTCGTTTTATTGTGCTTTGCAGATATTGTTTTTACAAACTGTGGTAATCCTGTATCTGACCAAGTCCAACAGTATGTGCTCACTTTGTGCCTCTGATACCTGCTGGTAATTCTCAATAATATTTCAGACTTTTTCATATTGTTATATCTATTATGGTGATCTGTGATCAGTGATCTTTAATGTTACTACTATAATTACGTTGGGGTGCCATAAGCCACATCCAATAAAGTGGCAAACTTCATAAATGTTGCATGTGTTCTGACTCTTCCGCCGACTGATGTCCCTGTCTCCCTCCCACTTCTTGGCTTCCCTATTCTCTGAGAGACAACAAAGCTGAAACTAGGCCAATTGGTTTGGCGCCTGTGGCTCAATGGGCTAAAGTACCAGCTACGTACACCAGAGCTGGCGGGTTTGTATCTAGCCTGGGCCGGCCAAACACCAATGAAGGCTGCAACCAAAAAATGGCCGGGCGTTGTGGTGGACGCCTGTAGTCCCAGCTACTTGGGAGGCGGAGGCAAGAGCCCAGGAATTGGAGGTTCCTGTGAGCAGTGATGCCACAGCACTCTATCCAGGGTGACAGCTTGAGGCTCTGTCTCAAAAAAAAAAAAAAAGAAAAGAGAAGAAAAGAAAAGAAAAGAAACTAGGCCAATTAATAACCCTAAGTGGCCTCTAAGTGCTCAAGTGAAAGGAAGAGCCACATCTCTCACTTTAAGTCGAAAGTTAGAAACAATTAAACTTAGTAAGGAAGGCATGTTGAAAGCCACGCTAGACCAAAAGCCAGACCTCTTAGACCAAAAGTGAGGCCTAGTACACCAAACAGTTGGACAAGTTGTAAATGTAGAGGGAAAGTTTTTGAAAGAAATGAAAATGCTTCTCCAATGAACGCAAATGATAAGAAAGTAAGGTAGCCTTCTTGCTCATATTGAGAAAGTTTCAGTGGTCTGAAGAAAGGATCAAGATGGTCAACTTGGTCTCTCTCACCTTCTCTCCATCATGACAGGGACCCACTCCCACCTCTCCTTGGAAGCACTCTAAACTTTCTCTTTGTTCTTCCTAAATAAAATCCCTCTTTGTTACACAGAAACTTGTGCAGGTTACTTTGCTCTCTCTCCACACTGCCTGTGCTGCTCCAGTTTTGTTTTCAGTTTCGATTCATTTTTACTTTCAATTACTACCATGCCTCAAATGAACTTTCTAGCTCAGCCAGGTAATCAAACCAGGTCACCTGGGTATTAGGAACCAGGACCCTGATCCCCACCTTTTCAGGTGCCACAAAACCTGGGAGCAAAAGCACCAGTAAAAAGATCCCCAAAGGACCCCTGCATTCCCCACATTCCACATCAGATCCCAGAGGACAATAGGACAAGAACCCTTGATACCCTCTAAATCACCCCTGGGATGCTTCTTAAAGAATTGGAAGAACCTTGGATTTGACAGCCTCATCAAAGTCTAAGGGAGAAGACTTAGACTCTCTTATTTCGTAACATGGTATTAGCATCACTATCAGTACCAGATGGGAAAGTTTGGCCTGTAGATGGGAGTTTAAATTATAACATTGTTTGACAGCCAGGTCTCTTTTGTAGACATGAGAAGTCCCTTATGTGCAAGCTTTCATGTACTTAATGGATAACCCTCAATATTCTAAGTTCTGTGTAGAAAAAGTCACCTGGGGAGGAAGAGACTGATGGAATCTTTTCACCAAGTGGCCAGAAACTTCTGACCCCCAAAACTCCTTTATAGTAGGGAATCTGAGGAGAGTCCCTGATAGGTAGGCCAATGCCCCTTTTTGATGACAGGAAGTAGCTAAGAGTCTTTGTCAATTTTCCCTTCAAGATTTCAGGACCATATCTCCTCATAGGGGAATGAGAAGGGACACTCAGAGATTTAAAGGGGATGGGAGGAAAATCTGGCCTGCTGTACCAGAAAGTGTGGAGGGTCCATATAAATGTGGGTATGAGGTAACCTAGGTAACCAGTGACCAATAGAAACGATAATCAATGACCAATAGAAAAGGGCAATACTGCAATACTGCCTGGAGGCACAGAGAGGCCAATGAAAGACTTATAACCAATTTCAAATGAGAAGGTAGTTATACCCCTGTGAAGTCTTTGCATTTCTGTGTCTCTCACCTTCTCTCCATCATGAGAGGGACTCACTTCCAACTTACTTTGGAAGTGCTCTAAACTTTCTTTGTCCTTCCTAAATAAAATCTCTTCTTTACAAAGAGATTTGTTAAAATCTCTTTCTTGTAAGAAAAAGAAAAAAAAAAGATAGTTAACTAGACTCAGGTAGTAAGTGCCTCCTCCACGGAGAAGAACCAGAATAGTAACCAGATTCTCACATTCCAAACAGATATTCTAGGAGAGAATGCTAGGATTCAGGGAAGCAATGGGAAGAAACAAGTGGGGAAGGAGAAGGTTCAGGCCACGTGGCTCTGCCAGAGGTTGGCTAACAGCTGGAGAAACTCTGGATCTGACAAAACATTAAGCGAGGAACCCCCAGGATTCCTCTCACCAAGATGAGCTTTTATAATCTTGGCTCCTAGAGAATCCCCCTGACACACAGGTGTTGAGCGTAACATAGGAAGCTCCGTGGAGACTGCACAGAGACACTTTCAGAAAGGGAACTGCTGTGGAAACCCACAGGCATCCCAGGTTAGTGCAGCTTGAGCCGGTGCCATTTGAGAGCCCAGACACTGGGGAACTGTGGGTGCACCTACAGCCACTGTGAGGCTCTGAGGAGGGACAGAGGACTCCAGGCACTCCCAAGTACCCCTGGGAAGGCACCTAGCACGCTGCTGCGGGCTGCCTGTGGGACTGAGACAGGGGTAGACAGCTTTTCCATAGTATCTTGCCCATGCTGCCTGCCTTGGTATGGCTCTAGCCGTTCAGGCTCCAGAGGACAATGGGACAAGGAGCCTTGATACCCTCATGGGGCTGTATCCTGGCCTCAGGTTGGGTTTGGGCTTGATGCCACTGCAGCCCCTACCTGACTGGGGAGGAGCAGAGAAACCAGGCTTTCCACTGCACAGCTGGGACAGCACCCACAATCCTGCAGGCAGCTGCTCTAGCATCAGGCCTTGAGCAAACCATGCCCCCTCCCCACCCCAATTTTCTGCGAGCACAGCCTGCTTGAGAAGGAACCCAGCCTCTCTGGTCACAGGCCCAAGGTGTTATTTTGGGAGTCTAAACCTGGACAGCACTCTGCCCTCGGGCTGAGCTGCAACCCTGTCCAGCTGAGAAGGGACGCAGGGGCCCAAACTCTCCTACCTACGCCTAGTACAATTCTCCCTACCCTGCTACAAGCTGCAGCAACCCCAAGACGAGATCGGACAGCCCTCCACCCAGCGTCTTGCCCTAGCTGCTTGCCTGGAAGAGGCTCCACTTACTCAGGTCACATGCCCAAGGCACCAAAGAGTTTAAAGCAGGATAGTCCAGGAAGGGGCATGGAGATGGAGACCTCCCTCCCCTCTTCCAATCACCCAATACTGTGTATACAGCCATCTCTCTTCCCAACCAAGGGCTTTTGGTGCAAGCAAACCACAAGACAGCCAATCCTAGACTTGTAGGAAGGTATACCCCCAATAATACTCTGTCTACTGTGCCCAAGTTCTGTAAGGCAGGCATGGCTGATTTCCCTCCCTTCATAGACAGGCAGGGTATTTGCAGCTGTCTTGATTTGAGAATCTCTGTGCCCGGGTCTCTACACCCTGGGATCCACAGCCAACACCAACACCCACCAGCACCCAATCAGACCACTGCAGCCTTGGAGGATGAGTCATCTCTTGGAACTTGGGCATTCAGAGCAGGCTGCTTTTAGCTGAAAGGAGAGGCAGCATACCAGAGGGCCCATCAGGACAAAGGGGACCAGCTCACACACACCACCCCACCCCCCCCGCCACATCTGGGACCTTCTCCTTTCCTCCTCCCACTGCTTCCAAGACACCTGTAATTGTTTTCATTTGGGACAGGTGAGGTTCCACAGGGGATGATTAAGCAAAGGCACTTTCAAGCAGCTGCCCCATCTCTAACAGATCACGTATTACAGCCAGGATTCCACAGAGCTTGGGGCTCACTCCTTTCCCTTTACAAAGCTGCAACAAGTGCTTTTGTGGCACAAGGACAAAAGCTACCACCTCCCCTATATTCAAGCTGCCTGTCTCTTCTCAGAGGAGCCTGTTCTCCCTGAAGACAAGTCCCTGGCACAAGACCCCCTCCCCCCATGCAGCATTTCAGCCACACCCTATAGACAGGCTGGTATTCTTGCGCACAGTGGGTTGAACTGCCTCTCCCACCTCTGCTTCAGCCAGATCCGGGTAGGAATGGGAAATCTGGGCACTTTTATGCCCCCAGAGGACAGAGACTGCTGCTACTGCCCAGAGAGGAGACATGAGTGGCATTTGCCTCCCACAGCTGCTTGAGGGGCGTCCTCTTCCTGCCCCAGGATCTCAGCACATCTGCCCTTCTCCTGTAGGAACATTCTTCTGGAGAAGGTCATCCCACCCCTCTCTATCACAGCCATCACCTGAACTCAAGGAGCTTTTTAAAAATTATTTCAGATTAATCTGAGAGTACAAATGATTAGGTTACATTGTTTGTGTTTGTTAGGTAAAGTCCAAATTGTAGCCCTTCACCCAGGAGGTGTGCCATATACCTTTACATTGGGCCCATTAGGTGAGAGCACACCAATCCTCCAAACTTAAGGAATTTGAGGACAATTATCCCAGCCCAGTCTCAGTCTGATGCCCCAAGGACTCAAGCTTGCCATCCAGGGACTTGGGGACGGAAGATTACCTAACCTAATCCACCATCACTGGTACCTAAACTCTTCCAGGAGTCTGAGGTTCAGCTGACCCAAATTGCCAGTGACACTATAGTGAGGAATTACTTGTACAAGTCAAACGGTGGTGTACCTCTCTCTCTCTATATATATGGCAGCAGATTTTCCAGCAAAGAACAGGTAAGCCACAGAGCTATCTGTTTAACCTGAGAGAAGAGGTTCCAGATGAGAAGGAATCAACATAAGAACTCTGGTACTATGAATAAACAGGCTCTTTTGACACCATCAAAAGATCATACCTGCTCTCCAGTAACAGAATCCAAATAAAGGGGATATTTTTTTCTTATTCAATCTCACATTTTATTTTCATTTCATTGGGTTTGGGGAAGAGAAGGAGTATAAGTATGTAGAATACGACATTTGTGTCTGTCGTTTACAGTCAGGATCCACATTCAAAATTTCTGTTAGTTTGGTATCTACATTCACTGCCACTGAGGTCTGAGGAGTGCCATGGAAAAGGTAGGAAATGGACATGGAGCTGACCCTGGTGGGCTCATGGCCCAGGGATTCCATTCAGGTACCTCAGGATTCTGCATGAAGATCACAGGTGGGGGAGGCCATAGCATCTCCGGAGGGAGTACGAGGATGCCACCTGCCTTGAGCTGGTACTGGGGAGGTAGAGGATTGGCTATTTCTGGGAGGACCTGAGATGTGATTGTGTTCCCTATTATATCCCAAGATCCAGTAGAAGGCCTCTCCATAAAGACATGGCAAGGGTTCCCTCCTAGGTTTCTGGTTGGCCTCATGAATAGTCGAGTACAAATTTATCATTATCTGGAGACACTGTTGTCAGCTTTTCTTTATGTTTCTCTCCTTGAGACATGAGGCAAATGCTTTTGCCAGCTTCTGATTCTTCTTCCTCCTCCTAAAGAGCACTTCATGTTCAAGGAATTCCCATTCTTCCAGGAAAGTCTGGATGTCATGGTTACTCCAACATGTAACTAACTGGCCTGAGAGTCTTTTTGGTCCCCGGGTTTCTTTTTTCTCCTTTATATTCTGAGGACTTTGGTTACTTTTACTTTAAAGTGTTACCATCTCCATTTTACTTCTGGATTTTCCCCCATGATATTCTTCTCTGCAGCTGTAGAACCTAGTCTGTGGTTGGCTTTCACTACAAGTTTCTGGAATCCCAATGAGTAAGAAGTTCCCAGAGTAAAATATGTTTGTTTCTCTCTGCCTCTGTAGTCTCTCCAAAAGGAAATTTTTGAAATATCAGATATGGAATTCAAAATACGGATCACAAGCAAGCTCAATGGAATCAATGCAAAAGCTGAAAACCAACACAAAGAAACTGAAAAATAATTCACAAATGAAAAATTCACCAAACGGATAGATGGTTTTTAGAAAAATAACAGAACTTTTGGAAATGAAAGAATGATTTAGGAAAGTACAAAATGCAGTGGAAAAATGTTTACAACAGTCTAGTGTCTAAGCATAAGAAAGGATTTAGAGCATGAAGACAAGGCTTTTGAATTAACACACTCAGTTAAAAATGAAGAAAAAAAGAATCAAAAAGAATAAACAAAGTCTTCAAGAATTATGCGACTATGTAAGATGACTAAACATAAAAATTATAGGTATTCCTGAGGAAGGAGAAAAAGCAAAGAGCATGGCAACCTACTTGAGTGAATAATAGAGGAAAACTTCCCCAGTCTTGCTAGAGACTTAAGCATCCAATTACAAGAAAGTCACTGAACTCTTGGAAGAATCATTGCAAACAGGACATCTCCAAGGTACATAGTCATCAGACTAGCCAAAGTCAAAATAAAGGAAGACAGGCCAGGCATAGTGGCTTATGCCTGTAATCCTAGCACTCTGGAAGGCTGAGGCAGGTGGATTGCCTGAGCTCACGCATTCGAAACCAGTCTGAATCAGAGCATGACCTGGTCTGTAAAAATAGCTGGGTATTGTGCCATAAAAATAGCTGGGTATTGTGCCAGGTGCCTGCAGACAGCTACTTGGGAAACTGAGGCAAGAGAATCACTCAAGCTCACAAATTTGAGATTACTGTGAGCTGTGATGTCATACTATTTTACCAAGGGCGTGACATCACAGCTTAAACAAAGTGAAATTTAAAAAAAAAAAAAGGAGAAAATCTTACAAGCTCCAAGACGAAATTATCAAGTAACTTATAAAGGAAAATCTATCAGACCAACAGTAACGTTTCTTCTCAGAGGAAACCTTACAGGCCAGAAAGAATTGGGGTCCTGTCTTCAACCGAGTAACTGTCAGCCAAGAATTTTTGTATCCTACAAAACTAAGCTTCATAAATGAAAGAGAAAAAAAGTCTTTCCCAGACAAGCAAACACTAAGGGAATTTGACATCACTAGGCCTGCTTTACAAGAAATCCTTAAAAGTGTTCTACACATTGTACAGAATAATTGATATCCACCAGTGTGAAAACAACTAAAAGTAACAACTCACAACTTTTACAAAATAGTAACACAAGGGAGAATACAAAACAAATAGGTAGTAATCAACATGATGACTGGTAGCATATTTCACATATCAATATTAACATTAAACATAAATGGTCTAAGTGTGCAACTTAAAAGATTTAGATTGGTGGAGTGGACATAAAAATACAACCAATACACAGGGTGATGCCTGTGGCTCAAGGATATAAGGTGCCAGCCCCATATACCAGGGGTAGCAGGTTCAAGCCCGGCCCTGGCCAAAACTGCAAAAAAAAAAGAAACCAAATAAAAAACACAACCTAAGTATATGATATCTCCAACCCACTTAAGTAGTGAAGATTCTCATAGACTCAAGGAGAAGGGGTTGAAAACAAATATTCTATACAAATGGAAATCAAAAGTGAGCAGGAGATATAGCAGATAAAACAGTAAAAAACGAAAAAAGAAAAAAATGGTCATTATATAAGATGAAGAGATCAACTAAACAAGAAGATATAACAATCTTAAATATGTAAGGACCTAACATAGGAACTCCCACTACTAGATTTGGGGAAAGAAATAAACAGCAACATCATAATAGCTGAGGACTTTAACAGAACTAGATAGATCACCAAAGCAGAAAATCAGCAAACATTGATTTAAATGGAATTCTAGAACAAACAGACCTAGCAGAAATTCATAAAACATTCTACCCCCAAACTACAGAATATATATTCTTATCACACATGCAACATTTCCCAAGATAGATCATATTTTAGGCCATAAAACAAGTTCCAGTGAATTAAAAAGTGCCTTCTAAGGCACATGTTATGATTTTGATTTTTTCCAAGAGGAAGTCTCAAAACTACACAAACATGGCTCGGCGCCTGTGGCTAAACGGGCTAAGGGGTCAGCCACGTACACCTGAGTTGGCGGGTTCGAATCCAGCCTGGGCCCCCCAAACAACAATGATGGCTGCAACCAAAAAATGGCTGGGCGTTGTGGCAGGCGCCTGTAGTCCCAGCTACTTGGGAAGCAGAGGCAGGAGACTCGCTTGAGCCCAGGAATGGGAGGTTGCTGTAAGCTGTGATGCCATGGCACTCTATCCAGGGTGACAGCTTGAGGCTCTGTCTCAAACAAACAAACAAACAAAAAACTACACAAACACATGGAAATTAAACAAAATGCTGCTGAAGGATCCTTGGATCAATGAAAAAGTGAAGATGGAAATAAGGAAAAAAATTCCAAACTGAATAATAGGAGTGACCAGGCTTTCAAAATCTCTGGGGTACAATAAAGCAGTGCTAAGTTCATAGCACTAAATACCTACATGAAAAATACAGAAAGAATACAAATTAACAACTTAATGTCACACCTCAAGGAACTAAAAAAATAAAAACAAACCAAAACTCGCAGAAGAAAGGCGATAACAAAGGTCAGCACAGAACTAAACAAACTTGAAGCCAACAGAAAAATACAAAGGATCAATGAAATGAAAAGTTGTTCTTGGAAAGATAAACAGAATTTATAGACCACTAGCTAAATTAGTCAAGAATAGAAGACCAAGGATTAAAATAAGCTCACTCAGAAATGAAAAGGGAACATTACAACTATTACCACAGAAATACAAAATATCACCCAAGACTGCTATGAAAACCTTTATGCATTCAAATCTAGGGAAATGAATACACTTTTGGAAACACAACCTCCCTAGCTTGAATCAGGTAGAAATAGAAATTCTGAAAGACCAATCAAGTAGGAAGATTAAAGTAGTGAAGATTCTCATAGACTCAAGGAGAAGGAGTTGAAAAAAAAACATTCTAGGCTCGGCCCCTGTGGCTCAACAGGCTAAGGCGCCAGCCACGTACACCTGAGCTGGCGGGTTTGAATCCAGCCCAGTCCCGCCGAAACAACAATGACGGCTGCAACCAGAAAATGGCCAGGCGTTGTGGCAGGCGCCTGTAGTCCCAGCTACCTGGGAGTCAGAGGCAGGAGACTCGCTTGAACCTAGGAATTGGAGGTTGCTGTGAACTGTGATGTCACACCGTGAGCTGTGATGTCACAGCACTCTATCCAGGGTGACAGCTTGAGGCTCTGTCTCAAAAAAAAAAAAAAAAAAGAAAAGAAAAGAAAAAATATTCTACACAAATGGACATCAAAAGTGAGCAGGAGATATCTTATAGCAGATAAAACAGTAAAAAAGAAAAAATGGTCATTATATAAGATGAAGAGATCAACTGAACAAGAAGCAATAAAAAAAATCCCTCAACAAAACAAACCCTTCCATAACCAGAAAAATTCATCGCCAAATTCTACCGAGTGTACAAAGAAAAACTAAAATTGAAACTGTTCCATAACATCAAGAAAGAAGGAATCCTTTGTAACTCATTCTATGATGCCATTATCACCCTCATACCAAAACCAGGAAAAGCCACAACAACAAAAACTCTACAGATCAATATCTTTCATGAACATAGACACAAAAATCCTCAATAAAATATTAGCAAACCAGGGTAGCGCCTCTGGCTCATCGAGTAGGGCACTGGCCCCATATACCGAACGTGGTGGGTTCAAACCCAGCCTCGGCCGAATTGCAAAACAGAAAATTAGCCGGGTGTTGTGGTGGGCGCCTGTAGTCCTAGCTACTCGGGTGGCTGAGGCAAGAGAATCACCTAAACCCAGGAGTTGGAGGTTGCTGTGAGGTGTGTGACACCATGGCACTCTACCGACGGCAATGAAGTGAGACTCTGTCTCTACAAAAAAAAAAAAAAAAATATATATATATATATATATATATATATTAGCAAACCATATCCAACAGTATGTCAAAAAATAATTTACTGTGGTCAAGTAGGTGTCATCCTAGGGATGCAAGGATGGTTCAACATAAGCAAATCAATAAATGTGCTTCACCACATAAACAGAATTAAAAACAAAAACCATACAATCATCTCAATAGATGTAGTGAAAGCATTTGATCAAATTTGGTACCACTTTATGGCAAAAACTCTCAACAAACAGGTATAGAAGTAACATAATCTCAAAATAATAGAAGCCATATATGACAAACCCACATACTGAATGGGGAAAGTTGACAGCTTTACCCCTAAGAACTGGAACACAAGAATGCCCACTGTTATCACTTTTATCCAACATATTAATGATACTGGAAGTCCCAGCTACAGCAATTAGGCATGAGAAAGAAATAAAAGAAATCTAAATTGGAAAAGAGGAAGTTGAATTATCCCTATATGCTGATAATATGATTTTATCTTTAGAAAACTCTAAAGACTCCTCCAAAAGAATCCTAAAATTGATAAATAAATTCAGTAAATTCTCAGGTTACAAAATTAATGTACACAAATTGATAGCATTTCTTTTTTTAATTTTTAATTTTTAATTTTTTTAGAAATAAAATCTCACTTTATTGCCCTCAATAGAAGGCTGTGGAGTCACAGCTCACAGCAATCTCCA
Source organism: Arctocebus calabarensis (assembly GCA_963573935.1). Taxonomy (NCBI): domain Eukaryota; kingdom Metazoa; phylum Chordata; class Mammalia; order Primates; family Lorisidae; genus Arctocebus; species Arctocebus calabarensis. The sequence goes on from CAUYON010196865.1 coordinate 20,463, forward strand.
ACTCCTGGGCTTAGGTGATTCTCTTGCCTTAGCCTCCCAAGTAACTGGGACTACAAGTGCCTGCCAGAACACCCAGCTATTTTTTTTGTTGCAGTTTGGCCTGGTTCCATATACCTTTGGTATATGGGGCTGTGCCCTACCCACTGAGCCACAGGCACCGCCCATTATTTCTTACACTAACAATAGTCAAGCTGAGATATTAATACTATTTATAATAGCTGCCAAGAAAATACCTAGGAATATACTTAACCAAGGAGGTGAAAGATCTCTAGAAGGAAAACTACAAAATACTGATGAAAAAAATCTTAGATACCAAACAAATGGAAAAATACTCCATGCTCATGGATTAGAAGGATCAACATTGTTAAAATGTCCACACTGCCCAAAGTGATTTATAAATTCAATGTAATTTCCATCAAAATATTACTTTCCCCAGACCTAGAAAAAACAATCCTAAACTTCATATGGTACCAGAAAAGAGCCTGAATAGCCAAAGTAATCTTTAGCAAAAAGAACAAATCTGGAGGTATCATATTACCAGACTTCAAATTATACTACAAGGCATCAGTAGCCAAAGCAGCATGGTACTGGTAGAAAGGCAGACACATAGATCGATGGAACAGAAGAGAGAACCCAGAAATAAAACCATATAGCTATAAGGCTAGTGTTGATGACTTTCAGAATGAAAGGACAAGGAGAACACATTTTAGGAGCTGCTAGTTGACTTTGTGCAGCAATCTTTTTTTGCTTCCAGATGACAATTTGAACAGGTAAATCATGATATGAAGCAGGTGCATTCTAGTCCAATTGATTATATTGATAGTAAAAGGGATTAAATTGGGATTAGTCAGGGTTAAAAAAAAATCGTGTTTTGTCACTGACTTCACTGTGAATAGTCTTCACAAGGATAAGAATGTTCTCTTCTACTCCAAGTTGTTAGAAGCTGCCCTTTTCTTTAGTTGTTTTAGTTTTAAATCCTGAATGGATATTCTGTAGCTATGAAAATAATTCGGTTATTCTGACTTAACTTGATAATAGGATAGACTACATCGACAGATTTCAAATGTTGAACCAACTTTGCATCCTTGGAATGAATCCAATTTGGTGGTTTATAAAAAAGAAAGTTTCAGTGGCCTGGATAAAAGAACGAACGAGCCGGCTCGGCGCCTGTGGCTCAGTGGGCTAAGGCGCCAGCCACGTACACCTAATCTGGCGGGTTCGAATCCAGCTTGGGCCCGCCAAACAACAATGATGGCTGCAACCAAAAACAAAAATGGCCGGGCATTGTGGCGGACGCCTGCAGTCCCAGCTACTTGGGAGGCCGAGGCAGGAGACTCACTTGAGCCCAGGAATTGGAGGTTGCTGTGAGCTGTAATGC
>CAUYON010196866.1:0-10155 GCA_963573935.1 Arctocebus calabarensis
AGCTCTCTACTAAAAATAGAAAAATTAGCAGGCACCTGTAGTCAGCAGGCACCTGTAGCCCAACCATTCAGGAGGGTGAGGCAGAAAGATTACGGGAGCTCAAGAATTTGAGGTTGCTGTGAGCTATGATGCCTGGTTCCCAATTTAGGACAAAAAGTGAGACTCGGTCAAAAAAATAAAAAAAAGAAAAGAAAAGAAGATGGTTTTTCAAAATTATAAAATGTCTCAAAAAAAAAAATTTTTAAAAAGGCTCGGCGCCTGTGGCTCAACAGGCTAAAGTGCCAACCACGTACACCTGAACTGGCGGGTTCGAATCCAGCCCGGACCCGCCAAACAACAATGACGGCTATAACAACAACAACAAAAAAAACGGCCGGCCATTGTGGCGGGCGCCTGTAGTCCCAGCTACTTGGGAGGTGGAGGCAGGAGACTCACTTGAGCCCAGGAGTTGGAGGTAGCTGTGAGCTGTGATGTCACAGCACTCTATCCAGGGTGACAGTTTGAGGCTCTCTCTCAAAAAAAAAAAAAAAAAAAAAAACAAGAAACGATATCTGTGTGTCTTGTTCCCTCATTGGTGTGCTCACCAGTGCCATGTTCTTGGAGAAGCATTCTTTGACTACACTTTACTAAGTAATAACCTCCAATTCACCTCCATCCCCCACTTACCCTCATTTTTCTTGGGCATTTCTTGTCCCTTCACCATTAATCCAGAATTTAAGCTCCTTAAGGCTAGGGACTTTGTTTGGCTGGTCCTGTATTTCCAAACCCTGACCAGCTAGCTCCCCTCCCCAGAATATATCTGCTGGTTGGATTCCTGTAGATTGTAGCTCCCATAGGCCTCCCTGTCTCGGGGAAATGCCCAGGAGCCTGGAAACTGAGGGACCAAGTGAGGAGGAACAGAAGACAGCATTGCTATGAAGGGAGAGGAGGTGGGCAGTCAGTGGGCTCTAAGGCTCTTCTCTTGAGGAGGAGCAAGAGGAGGACCCCTTGGGCTGGTAATCATCAAAGTTGATGAGGAAGTAAACAATCACACAGCAATGTGCAAATGCAGAATGATTCACTGGTGAGAGCTTTTTATACGTACCCTAGCTGTCATCTGTTCGACCGAGAAATACCCACACCAAGGATGCTTAATTTCATCTCTGATGCCAGGGCTGGCCTCCCTGTCTGTCTGCAGGACTCACTGACAAGCTATTAACAGCTGTATCATTTTGTCCCTTCAGGCCTCCTTTCCTCCCACCCAAGCATCTGCTTTATGAGAGTTAAACTCTGAATTTAGTGCTTTACATGGACTACCAAATTTAATCTTCATGACTTTATGAAACAGATGCTTTTATCATTCCCATAGAACAGATGAGGAAACTGAGGTAAAGAGAAGTCACTTGCATAATGTCACACAGCTGCTCTGGGGCAGAGCGGCCTAAGTCTAGAACTTCTGCTCATAACTGTCACCTGTGTTTCTGTGATATCAGTAAAATCAGATGAAAGGAAAGAAGAAAGAGGCCGCTGTAATTGGGAAGAGGCTTCCAAAAGAGTGATGAGCAATTCTTTCCTATCTCCGCCTTACCCAAAAAGAAAAAAAGTCTTTTACAGTAGCATGAGTTTTTAAGTTATGACAAGAAGGACTTCCTGACAGTATCTATTTCAAGATAAAAATCTGCTCTCAGGAAAAGCTATGGTCTCGGTTTGTAACCGTTAGCATTACAGATAACCAGTTTTGTTAAGGCTTGCAGGCCTTGAGTCCGCCACCTTCCTCCATGAGACCAGTCTTCAATAAAGGAGCAAGGGGTTAGAATAGGTCTCACCCGCAGCCGCTTCAGGTGCCAACTTTGTGGTGTCAGAAGGGATCTGAGGCAGAAAGGTCTATATGAAGATGAATAGAGACAGGCAGACCCCTAGTTTAAGGTACCCACAAAGAAAAGAAGAGCACAACAATTAAGTAGGAGGCGCATATAAAAGAACATGTGGCTAGATGCAGTGGCTCATGCCTGTAATCCCAGCCCTTTGAGATGTCAAGGCGGGAGGATTGCTTGAGCTCAGGAGTTCAAGACCAGCCTTTGCAAGAGTGAGACCCCTGTCTCTAGTAACAATAGAAAAGTTATCTGGGCATGGTGGCACATGCCTTTAGTCCCAGCTACTTGGGAGGCTAAAACAGGAGAATCCCTTAAGCCCATGAGTTCAAGGGCTTGAAGTGAGCTATGATTGCACCACTGCACTCTAGCCAGGGTGAGTGAGACCCTGTCTTAGAACAAGGGGAGGGAGTAGTTTTATATCCCCACACACAAGCTTTTAGGGATAGGGGCTATATTTTTGGCCTTGGTGGCTTGGGTATGCCTCTTCAAGGATCCCTATGCTTATTTACATATGGAAAATCATTCTAGGGGCAGTTGTATTCTCTCCAGCACACGTTCAGGGTTGTGTGCAGTTTCTGAGACAGTTGCATAACAATGGTGTAACAGTATGTGCACTGCAATGCTGCTCAGCTAGGAGGGTGCTGGGGTGCAGCTTTCCTGAATTTCCACAGATTTCCTGGGATAACCATCTGGTGGCTAAGTGAGCTTAAACAAGGTGCTTACCTCTCTGGGCTTCAGGTTCCTCATCTGTCAAATGGTCAGTGCCACCTAGCTAGTCGCCAGGTGTCTCACATAATGCCTGGCACACACAGGGCGTTCTGCACCTAAGCCCAGGCCCTTCTCCTATCTCCTTATGCATGGTGGATCACTGTGGGTTTCCTGGCCCCGTGGCTCTGTGCCTAGGTAGTGGTGAGGACCTATGTAGCCCTGAAAATATAACACCCGCCAACACTTTTGGTGCCAGGGTGTCATATTTACTGCTCCTGAGTGAACTTCTCTCCTCTCCCAAACAAACGCTAATTAGTCCATCCTTGCCTGCATGTGACACCTGTCCCATGCTGCAGGGTGTACATGTTTGTGGGGGTTTGGAGCAGCCTTGAGACCCAGAGCTCATTGTGAAGCTCGCAGCCTGGAATCTGGGAGGGTCTCACACACTCACTAGCCCCCACAAGCCCTCCATACACTGTCCCATCCATTATTCTTCCAAACAGCACCCTCCCTGCATGGTGCTTGCTAACAGTCTAGTGCCTTGCCTCTGTGCCACCCCCCACAAGGTCCCTTAATGCTCCCATTAGCCCCTTCATTTAGGGAATAGTAGGGGCTTGGGTGAGGAGTCAGCCAGGACCCCCCATTCCAAATTGCTCAGGATAGCCTATATCACTTTGAGAATTCAATCTTCCAAAGTCTCATTTTCCTACTCCCTTGAAGGGGGAAAGAGAGTATCAGGATGATCAAGTTGACCTTGGCCCAAAAGATGCTAATAACATCTTTATAATGTATATTGAGCACTTGCTATGTGCCAAGGACTTTACATGCATAACCTAAATATTACTAGGGCCTTGGCTGCCCTTTCCTGCCTAGTTACTGACCCAACCCAGAGGTGGCAATACTTGCAGACTATTGTCATTAAGGGCTATTTCAATGTTTACTTGGTTTCTCAAACAAATGCCAAGGAAGATATGTTCTTGATGGACAGAAAAGCTCCTGGAAGTCCTCTTTAGGCACTTCTTGTTCTCAGGTTCATCTGTTACATCACGGCTTCAGAAAAGCTTTGCTTTTGCTCTGCTCCCCTCAGACCTCCAGAGTGCAGCCCAGTCTCTCTCCCTATCTCTCTCTCGCTCTCTCTTTCCCTGCACAGTGCCCTCACCCCCTCATTGTTCTTCTAGGCTACTTTTTCACCCTTCACCCATTGCTCTCCTAGAAAACCTGCTCTGCCTATTGTTCTAGAAGCTTTTACTCATTTCCCAGGAAGCAAGACCCAGGGATTTCAGTGACCAAATATTTTACCTTATCATACACATATTACTTCTTTTCATACTCAACAGTCATTAAGTGGCAGAACCTAACAGGTCACTGCATAGCAGATGCTCAGCCAGGTGAATGTCATATAAGTGCTCAATATACGTCAGCTCCTCTCCCTTCTTTTGGACCTGCCATGTCTGCTCAAGAATCTTCAAGGGCTCCCTATTACCTAGAGCAGGGGTCAGCAAACTGAGGCCAACAGGTCAAATGTGACCTGATGCACATTTTGTAAATAAAGTTTTATTGGAACACAGTCACATCTATTTGTTGACATATTTTCCACAGCTGCTTTCCTGAGTAGTTTTAACAGATGCAATATGGCCTGTAAAACCTAAAATATTTACTCTCTGCCCCCTTATAGAAGGAGTCTGCTGACCCTTCCCCTAGAAAATAAGAGGTGACAGGGACTGCATCTTACCCTTCTTTGACTCTGCTACAGACCAAGTGCTTGATAAGTAAATCTCAAGTGAATTAACAAGAAGTCCACACCATCCTCTTGGAGCCACAACCTCAAGTACAAAAAGATCCCTAAATATAGTCAGATACCTTCAACTTACCTGGTCCCAAGAGAGTGACCCCTTGTCCTTGTAGGTCACAGTCAGCCTTTCTGGGACTGTTGCAGCCATCCCTGATTCCTTGGTTCTGAAGAGCTATCAGGAAAGTCAAGATCTTAAGTCTCCTGCCTCTTACCCTTTAATATCCACACCTGCTTTCTGAGACAAAAATGTCATACAACCTCCTTTTTTGGTGTGCATCATAAAAACGGTTTTATTTTAAATTCAACAAGAAAAATTATAATGTTGAAAATGTTTTTCAACTTGTACTCACCCTTCATTCATGAAAACCATTGATCTTGGCCAATGTGCTCATTTCACTCCTGGGCAAAATGAGGATTTGAAGTGTTTAAGGTAGTCCAGTGATGTAGAAAGAGAGCCAGGCTTGGTGGAGCTCCCAGATCCCAGCTCAGTGCTCAGGTGCTCCTCAGAGCCCACTCCCTGCCAGGGGTGGGGGTGTGGAGGGGGCCTGGGCTCCCAAGCTGCCACCATGGCTTCTACCAGGCCCATCAACTCTCTCACACCAACCTGTGTGGTTTCCTAAGGAAATGGGGATATATGTATCCAGGGCTGTTTGGAGATAAGAATCCTGAGTTCTAGGCCCAGGCCAGAGATAGGCAGTCCCAGATTAAGGACCCTCCCCAGAGAGACAGAGGTGCCCTCTTTTGCTCCCACCCTTCTGCGTCTGTGTCTCTGGCCTGCCCCCTCTGACATAGCGGCTCACTCCTGCTCCTGGACAAGGACATCTGCTCCTGTCATGCTGCCCTGTCTGCAGCTCTCTGGTTCCTTGTACCGTCCCTGCGCAGTGACACCCACCCTTATTCCACTCACTGGTCATGCCTTGCCAGTCTGACAGAGGCCAGGCCACAGCCTGAAGGCCCAACACAGCCAAAGTATGTGTTGTGTTTGTCTGATACTATTCTAGAAGAATTTGAATTGGTTGCTCATGTTTAAAAACCAGGAAGAATCATCTAAAATATTGGATTTCTTGACTCTCTTAAAAAAATCTACTGGCAATATAAGGCCTGCATCATTTTCTGGCATTAACTGACTGGGGCTAAGAAGCAGTTGTTCCTCTGGCTGGGTAATGTACACATCAGGTCTCCAGTGTCCCCACCTTCCCAGCCCTGCTGCTATGCTCTTTTAGATGACCTGTCTGGCCTTGGAAAGCATTTGACCCTCATCTTGACCACTTTGATTTGACCACTAACTGCTCCCTCACCCTACCTCTTACTCAGCTCACCAGGTAAGATCTGCCCACCTTACCTGGACAGTCTGTAATCCTAGCATTCTGGGAGGCTAAAAAAGGAGGATTAATTGAGGTCTAGAGTTCAAGACCAGGCTGAGCAAAGAGAGACCCCATCTTTACTAAAAATAGAAAAATTATCTGGGTGTGTTGGCATATGCCTGTAGACCCAGCTACTTGGGAGGCTGAGGCAGGAGGACTACTTGAACCCGGGAGTTTGAGGTTACTCTGAGTTAGGCTGAGGGCATGACACTCTAGTCTAGGCAACAGAGCAAGACTCTGTCTCCTCCAAAAAAAGTCTGCCAGGCACTCATGCTTGTAATCTTACCCCAATGGGAGTCCAAGGCAGGTAGATTGCTTGATATCAGGAGCTCGAGACCAGCCTGATCAAGAGCAAGACCCTGTCTCTACTAAAGATAAAAAAAAAAATAATTTGGCATAGTGCTGCACACCCAGAGTCCCAGCTACTTGGGAGGCTGAGGCAAGAGGATCACTTGATCCCAAGAGATTGAGGTTGCTGTGAGGTATGACGCATGGCACTCTACCCAGAGTGACAGAGTGAGACTCTGTCTCAATAAAATAAAATAGCCTCCCATCCTGAGACCATCCCTAGCAATTAACCCATCCACAACTGGTCTCTTGACCATCTGTCACTCAGACTGGCATGCAAGTGTCAAGGGAGGCTGTGTCCCAGTTGCTGTCCCTAAACACTGCTCTGTACCCATAGCTCAGGTCTGCAGGCCCCGCTCCTCCAAGTCCTACAACTGCCCTGGTAGTCATTCAGTAGACACAGCAGCTAGTCCCAACATCCTTTATTAGTTCTAAATAAGGACTCCAGCATTTTTATACTGAGGCAGGAGTTCCTGGATTTTGTACCTGGGTGCTGTAATAGCCTGGACAATCCTCAGTGGAGGTAGGAATTTCCGGGGAGCCATGAAAACAGGACGGGGACGTTTAGTCTTCTCGTTGATTCTACACAAATCCAGGATCAGAGACTGAGGGTCATAGATCCCTTTCTTCTTGGACTGGATTGGGGTGAACGGTAGACTCTGGCGAGGTTCCACCAGCAGCCGCAATAGGTCCTTCCGAAAGATATTCCAGTTGTTCTCCTTGAGGAACTTCTGGCACGTTACTTCATCACTGGGGGCAGACACAGAAGCTGTGGTTCTCATACCACCCCTCCCTACCCCAGCCTTGCTTCCAGTCCTCTTTCCAATCCCTGAGCTCGTGGGGTCTTGTCCTACCTCTCTGCCTTTCCCACACTCTCCCCGCCTCTGTTACCTTTCCACAGCTTCCTTCCCTTCCTTCCTATGCTGTCCCATGCAGCAACCATGAGCCATTTGTGGCTACCAAGTAGCAGAAGTATGGCCAGTCTGAATAGAGATAGGCTGTGAGTATAAAATACACACCAGAATTCAAAGACTTAGAACAAAAGAATGTAAAATATCTAAATAATTTATATTGATAACGTGTTGAAATGATAATACTTTAGATATACTGATTCCAATAAAATAGATTAAAATTAATTTCACCTGTGTCTTTTTCTTTCTTTTTTTTTTGTTTTAGAGACAAAGTCTCACTTGGTAGCGTGCTATAGCATCAAAGCTCACAGCAACCTCCAGCTCTTGGGCTTAGGCGATTCTCTTGCTTCAGCCTCCTGAGTAGCTGGGACCACAGGCACCTGCCACAACGCCCGGCTATTTTTTGTTGCAGCTTGGCTGGGGCCAGGTTTGAACCTGTCACCCTTAGTATATGGGGCCAGCACCCTACTCACTGAGCCACAGGCGCCACCAGTCTTTTGACTTCCTATAATGAGGCTATTGAAAAATTTAAATCACATATATGATCATTAACCATCAGAGAAAGATAAATCAAAACCACAATAAGATAGACCACTTATACCCACTTGAATGGCTACAATAAAAAGATTAATTAGTATTTTTTTTTTGAGGTTTTGACCGGGCGGTTTGAATTCACCACCTCCGGCATATGGGGCCAGTGCCCTACTCCCTTGAGCCACAGGCGCCACTCAAGATTAATAAGTATTGATGAGGATATGGAGATGTGAGAACAAAGTTTCTAATACATGGCTGGCGGGAATGTAAACCAGACCAACCACTATGGGAAACAGTCTGGCAGCTCCTCAAAATGTTAAATGGGCAGTTACCATATGCTCGGCAACTGCACTCCTAGGTAAACCTAGGAGAAATCAAAATATATGTCTATATAAAACTGTGTATGAGAATATACATAGCAGCATTATTCATAATAGCTTAAAAGTAGAAATAATCCAAATGTCCATCAACTGATAAATGGTTGCTAATATGTGTGTGACTCCACTTATATGAGATGTCCAGGGCAGCAGGACAGGCAAATCTGTAGAAACAGGAAGTAGATTAGAGGCTGTCTCGGACTGTGATCAGGGTACTTGGCTTCATGCTGCTGCCTCCATCATGGCATGTGAGATTGGGGAAAATGGGGCTAGGCTGGGCTGGGTTCCCACCCACTGGTTTATTTCCTTCTGAGACTACAGCAAGGGAGGGATATGTTAAACTTCAATTGACTTGCCTAAACTTACCTAAGGAAGTAGGCCTATAAATCACTAACAAATCAGATTATATTGACGAGGACAAAGTTGACATTGATCCATAGAGATCAACTTAAGAAAACACGCAGAGGTTAGCACAGGCTACACATGCCAGCCCTGTTAGTCTCAGCAGTATGGCAAAGCCAGCCCCTGCCTGCTCACAAAAGCTGACTGTGTGCATCTCTTTCTAACTCCATGTTTAAGTGACATTGGGTTGACAGTTTGAAATTAGCCTTTGTAGAAGTATTTACACCACAGAAATCAGCAAACACCACAAATCAGCGTTTCCTCCCACCTCCTGGAGAGCTGATTGTTAAACATTTACCAGCATTGCGCAGTCTCCACGTTAAAAGTTTCATTAACTCCCAATTTCTCACATGATAAATAACACTCTCGAACTCTGACTTAGAACTTAACACAAGAACTTTACTTTGGGTTAACTCATTTAATTTTCACAATCACTCTGTTTCACAAACATGGAAACTGGAGCCAAAGAGGCTAAGGGACTCACCAAAACCTACAAGGGGCAAGCGTGGGATTATTAATTCTTAAGGGATATATATTTTTGGACCTGGAATCCAAGTTAAGACAAGCTTCCATGTCACCTCCTGATGCTAATTAATGGTCACATTAGCCTCTACTATGCTTCTAGAGGCCCCAGCTTCGTGCAGGGGTCTCACCCCTGTCTCATTTGAACTGAGAAAGTTCCTTTCTTTCTTTTTTTTTGAGACACAGCCTCAAGCTGTCACCCTGAAGAGAGTGCCGTGGCATCACGGCTCACAGCAACCTCCAATTCCTGGGCTCAAGCAAGTCTCCTGCCTCCGCCTCCCAAGTAGCTGGGACTACAGGTGTCCGCCACAACGCCCGGCCATTTTTTGGTTGCAGCCGTCATTGTTGTTTGGCGGCCCGGACTGAATTTGAACCCACCAGCTCAGGTGTACGTGGCTGGTGCCTTAGCCCATTGAGCCACAGGCATAGAGCCTGAACTGAGAAAGTTTCATCTGTCCTTGCAGGCTTTAAAAATTTAGCCCATGAGGCCCTTAACTCCTCTGGGGCAATCCCGGCATAGCTCACACAGTCTGGTTGGGGGATCATCTTCATTGAGGACTCCCTTTCTTATGGACACAGTTATTTATCATATCTAGCATGGATAGGGGTGATTTTCAGGTTATCTGGCCCACGGTATTCACAAAATAGGTGCCCCTGCCACCAGCTCTGATTTTCAGGACCTCAGAGTCTTCAATTAAAACATGAGGCATTTGAGCTAGATAATGGTTATATTTTCTGTCTGCTTTAGCAGTCTAGAAAGCTATGAGTTCAACAATTAATGAATAAGACAGAATTCTGTCTGTCAGCATTACAGATGAGTGCAGCAGAGTGCTGACTGGGCAGCACAGACGTGGCATGTTCTATCTGATCCACCTGAGCCTATGCAAACTTTTCCTGAATTTCAATTCAACAGACCTTATCTGATACCCATCATGTGGCAGGCATTATGTGTGCAGCAAAGGTTCCTTAAATCCTTTTTTGAGTAGGCAGGTCTAAAAATCATTTTCTATATTGGTAGTACAGAGGAATCAGACAAGTGTGGCATCCTTGAACTGGAAGGAACCACCAGTATTTCTCTGCCTGTTTTTCTCACAAAGTGCCCCGATTTGGGCCATATTTGTTTTTTATTTTTTTATTTTTTTTATTAAGTCATATACACATAGATCATGAATACATTTATGCATATGTGGAGTACAATGTGTTGATTTTTTTTTTTTTTTTGAGACAGAGCCTCAAGCTGTCACCCTGGGTAGAGTGCTGTGGCATCACAGCTCACAGCAACCTCCAATTCCTGGGCTCAAGCGAGTCTCTTGCCTCCGCCTCCCAAGTAGCTGGGACTACAGG
>CAUYON010196868.1:0-11393 GCA_963573935.1 Arctocebus calabarensis
GTCCCAGCTACTAGGGAGGCTGAGGCAAGAGAATCGCTTAAGCCCAAGAGCTGGAGGTTGCTGTGAGCAGTGTGACGCCACGGCACTCTACCCAGGGCGATAAAGTGAGACTCTGTCTTTACAAAAAAAAAAAAAAAAAAAGATGAGAAGAGAAGGCACTTTCGCTTAGCCAAAAAAAAGTGTGTATGGTGGTAGGGGGACTCTTCACGTATCTGTCAAGGACAGTATCACATGTACTGTAAAATAGGATGAAAAAAAAACAAGTATAATAGAAGGAAAAACAGACCATTTCACAACAAGCTTACATGCCACAATATTTTAAAAACCAAACCTCTTCAAATGAAAATTCCAGAGCAAAGACGTATACCATCTAAAATACATTCTTGAATTTCTTTGCAACTTTTTAAGCTATTGATTGTATTTTGTATTCCATTTATTTAAAAGTCTCAGAAAAAGTTCAGGAAACAAACTAATTTCAAGCTTTCCATTTAATGAGCATTACAACATACAACAACATAGAAGAACCAAAGCCAGTTCTAAAATATTAAATTTCAAATGAAAAAAAGCTCTACTATAATTCATGATGGTTTTAGTTCTAAATTATATTGTCCACAGGGTGGCAGTCTCACGATCTTGTTCCTGGATTCAATGTACAATTTCAATGTCCAAAAAACCACAGACAGGCAATAAATTTACTGTCTCACCAACTCTAAGAATAAAAACTGCCTGTTCCCTCCAAAAAAAAAAAAACTTCTGTGCTTTGTAACCTCTATATTTCTTTCAGGAGTATATACTGACATCTTAATTTTCCTTCAATGTCTGTCTTGTATCTCAGCCATCCTTCTATTCTGCTGCTGCCACCCTACTTAGGCAGATCAGAAGCAAGGTCAGCTGTTAGGAGACCACTACTGGACTGCAGAATATCCCTGAGCTTAGTTAAGGCCTAACAAACTAGAAGGGGAAACAGAAATGGGAAGGTAGAGATAGTCACCACAGATATAATCCTTTCATCCTCCAGTCCATCCTGTACACTGCTACCAAATTAACTTCATTAAAACACTCCTCCTATTACCAAAAATTTCTTTTCCTAAGTAAATTTCCTTAGCCGGAAATTCAAGGGCCTCCCAAAGTCTCCCTGTCAAGGGGATTTGTAAAATAAACTTTGCTTTGAATAGACCTTACAAATTCCTTATTTTCAATCATTCATTCAAATATTTTCTGAATATTCACTAGGTGCCAAGCACTGCTCCAAGTATGGAGTCACTGTCAAAGTTCCTGCTCCGAGGACCCCTTCTGTCAGAGAGGGGGTGGGTAAGTCTCTAGGCCAGGGGTTCTGAACCTGCGGGTTGACCCACAGGAACTGTATTAAAGGGCTGCGGCATTACAAAGGTTAAGAACCACTGCTCTAGGCACTTTTAGCTTTCTGCAGGGAAGGAGTAAGATTTCTCCACACAATGGGTTAGAAGGACAGTAAAAAGACATCAGAAATCTGCTAGAGCACTGGCATTGTTCCCCGCAGACCCTAATCTATTTTCACAGCCTTATTTCCCATTCTTATCCTACCTATATTCTCAGACCCACTTAAATGTGGTCGCAGCTGTTAATGTGCCTCTGTTCCCACAGGCTTCTTCAAAATGCCTTGTCCCCCTCCCCCACCCCTGCCAGCAAAAGTCTAACCAGACTTCAACAAAGCCCATCTTTCCACACAACCTCAGATGCGGACTTGGGAGACTTTCAATCATGACCCTTGGCTTATTCCCCTCTGAGCTTGTGTATCATAATTATCTAAGCATTGTATCATAATTATCTATACACTTATCTAACCTTGTTCTTCAGTTATTTACTGAGCTCTTGGTACATTCCTGAAATTATTGAGGAGCTAGAGTTTCACTATTGAATTATTCATTATTTTCCAAATGATAAATATAAAACTGAGATAGAATATACTACATGTGGGTGGCGCCTGTGGATGAAAGGAGTAGAGCACCGACCCCGTGTGCCAGAGGTTGTGGGTTCAAACCTGGCCCAGGCCAAAAAAAAAAATAATAATATATATATGTGTATATATATATACTATATGCTTTTCATTGCTTTAATCTTTTCTTAACAGTTTTGCTGAAGTATAACTTATATACCCCATAAAGTTTACCATTTAAAGTGTACAATTCATTGTTCAGTTTATTTACAGAGTCGTGTGACCATGATTATAATATAATTTTAGGACATTTATCCCCCTAAATATATACTCAGTAGTCACCTCTCTTCAAACTTCCTTAATTCCTCAGATTATAAAGCAACTACAAATCTGTCCTTTTTCTCTATAGATTTGTCTATTTAGGACAATTCATAAAAATGAAGTTATACGAAATGTGGTCTTTCATGCCAGGCATTTTTTCTCTTACCATAATGTTTTGGAAATTCACTCATGTTGTCATATTTATGGGTATGTCATTTCTTTTTATTGCCAAATAATATTCCACTGTTTGGATATACCATTTTATTTACATAGTCATCAGGTGATGAACATTTGAGTTGTTTCTGCTTTTCACTTATGAATAAGGCTACTATAAACATCTATGTACAAATTTTAGTATCGGCCTATGTGTTTATTTCTCCTGGGTATATACCTAGGAGTGAAAATGCTGGCTCATATGGTAACTGTTTAACATTTTGAAACACTGCCAAATTGTTTTTATTTTATGACGTGATGAACCATCAAACCATTGCAGCTGCATCATTCTATATCTCTACCAGCAATGTATGAGGGTTGCAACTATTATTATTCACTATTGTTTGAATTTTATAGAACAAGAATGTTCTCAATCTATAATATCTGCATCCTCATGGACTTCATAGTCTTTCTGGTGGAGGATGGGGGTGTGGGAGGAGGGTGGGAGGTAGGAAGGGACAACATCTCTGTCACTCCATTGCCCTGGGTAGAGTGCTGTGGCGTCATAGCTCACAACAACCTCAAATTCTTAACTCAAGCAATTCTTCGATGGAATAAGAAAAAAAAGAAATAAACAGGTTAATTTCAGATAGTAAGAAAATAAAGAAAAAACTTTAAAGTAATAAGAGAGGTTCTGCGCCTGTAGCTCAAGTGGCTAGGTCACCTGCCACATACACCAGAGCTGATGGGTTCAAATTCAGCCCAAGCCCACCAGACAACAATGACAACCGCAACAAAAAAATAGCCAGGTATTGTGGCAGGCACTTGTAATCCCAGCTACTACAGGGGCTGAGGCAAGAGAATTGCTTAAACCCAAGAGTTTGAGGTTGCTGTGAACTGTAACGCCACAGCACTCTACCCAGGGTGAAAGCTTGAGATTGTCTCAAAAATAAATAAATAATAATAATTATAAATTAATCAGAAAGTAATCAAGGAAGAGGGAATCTTTAGGTAGGGTGGTCAAAAAAAACCTCTCTGAAAAGATAAGTTGACCTCAGATAGGAAGACCTAGCAGGACAGAGGAAAGAGTAAGTAGTAAACCTCTGAGACAATGGTAAGTTTGGCATGTTCAAAAAGCAAAAAGGCAGTGTAATGAAGTGGCTTAAGTATAAGGAAGACATAGAGAAGGTAGGAGACGAAGTTGAAGAGGTAAACAGAGATCAGATCATGTTGGGCCTCAGACACTTTGGCTATTACCTAAAGTCCTATGATTACTTCTTAATCCCTTCGATTTCTTTAAGTGCAGGTGTTTATCTCTGCAAGCATTTATTAAACTTTCATTTTACAACTAAGATTAGCAAATATTAAAGAGACTCTTTGGGTAAACCCACACTTCTCAATTGGTGTCACTATTCTGTGCTCCAAAAGAAAACACTTAAAATATGACTGCCAATGTTTTAATAATATGGCAGAATCATAAGAAAGATTCCTCACAAATTGATCACCTAGCCTTAACCCATTTAAAGAGTATGCCTTGGCTCAGCGCCTGTGGCTCAACGGGCTAAGGAGCCAGCCACGTACACCTGAGCTGGCGGGTTCGAATCCAGCCTGGGCCCACCAAACAACAATGACGGCTGCAACCAAAAAATGGCCGGGCATTGTGGCGGGTGCCTGTAATCCCAGCTACTTGGGAGGCAGAGGCAGAAGACTTGCTTGAGCCCAGGAACTGGAGGTTGCTGTGAGCTGTGACGCCACAGCTCTCTATCCAGGGTGAGAGCTTGAGGCTCTGTCTCAAATAAATAAATAAATAAAGAGTATGCCTTACTCATATTAACCAGTAGCTCTGTCTTAGAATATCAAAATCATTTTCTTTTTTCCTCTTTCACTAAGGCTGGAGTGCAGTGGCTTTATTATACCTCACTGAGGCCTTCAACTCCAGGGCTGAGCCTCCCAGGTAGCTGGGACTACAGGTACAGGTTATCACACCCAGCTAATCTTTCTGAAATTTTTTCTTTCCAGAGATAGAACTCTCACCATGTCTCACTATAGCCTAGGCTGGTCTCAAACCCCTGACCTCAAGTGATCCTCCTGCGTCAACCTAAACTCATTTTCTGTAAAGCAAGCATATAAAAATATAACTGTGAATCATTCTCATAACTGAAACCTAGACTTCACTCTTATAAACTGAATTATAATTAACTAATAGCTTTTCTCCATTCTATTAAAATTTAAATAGTCAACTCCTAAACATAAAACCCAATGGGCACAAAATAGTCAACATGTTTCTATGTTTAAAATGTTTAAAACAAGAATTTTACACATATTGCCACTCTATTTGGGTTTTCTAAGAGACCAACGATGTTTTTAAAGCCCTAGTGATATAAAATGTCATTCCCTGACAAAAGAACCTGTTAACCTAGTCAAAATTTATCAAGTTAAAATTCCTTTCTACATTCCCAGCTTGGTCTCCCATAGCTCTCTTTCCAGACTCTCTGCACTCCTGCCAAACAAGACTTCTTGCCAGCCTCATACTTGTTTCCCCCACCTCAGCTTTATGATTCACATTCCCCAACCAGGAGAAATCCAACCAGTTCTTCAAGGTCCAGAGCAAATACTCTCCCCTCCATATCTCTTCTCCAGTCCTCTTCCCTGAGTAGAACTGACTGCTCCAGTAGCACTCAGATGTGGCCTCAGCATATAACGCCCATTCATAAGGTGAGTTTGTGTCTTCCACAGAGATAACCCCACTATTCCCTTCCACCAACCTCCTAGTACAACAATTACTGAGCACACAATTGAAAATGAGATCCATTTTAATACCATTTGGTACAATAGGACGCCTACTCATTACAAAATGCAAGGAAAAAGTTAAACCTTCCCTAGGGACAATTAAGGAAGAGCTGCCTTTCCTTCCTCTCAAATTTGGAACTACTGTAATTCTTTAGTAAGTGCTTCCTAATAATGACACAATACTCATTTAAGTGAAAATTTTCCAATGTCCTTACCTATTCTAGAATTCAATTCAACCAACAGTTCTTGCAACTACGTTTAACTATCAAAAAATTTCTAGCTCTAAAGCCAGAGCACAGAGGTGAAAGATCTCCTCCCCAAGGTCGCACAGTTAATCACAGAAGCCAAAATATCTTTCCATTCAGTATTCCATCCACTCCCTACCAACATGAAGAACTTGAACATTAGTAACTTCAAAAGCATCTGGTGGTGCCTAGAACAGTAACATTGGAACATCTGAGTTAATGAAGAAGGCTTAAAATACTTAGAGTTGTGGAGGGGGCTTTGCTGTTTTTCCTTTTCACAATGTAAGGCTAATTAATCCTTAATCCCGCAGACAGCATGGGAACACAGACTCTGAGAACCAAAGCTTTTGCTTTAGTATCCACAAAAGTCACTTTTTCCTTCATTTGTTCCCAGAGGCCCAATAGACTAAACGTTATAGCTGATCCTATTTTCTAATTTCAGCTTGTATTTAAGATAACGCGTTTGTTTCATTTACAGCTCACATGCTGCTGACACAGCTGCCCCTTCTCTGTAATAAACACAGGGCTTCTATATTTAAAAATACAGTGAAACTTTGTTGTAACATCCCCTCCCCAGACTCCAGCCAATTTTCTCTCTTCCAAGCCCCACCTCCACCCTAGGATTTTTTTCTTTTTAATCAACGGCGCCGAAAGCATTAGACCCAGAAGAAAAATCAATTTTCTTATTTAAAGGCAACGCATCATAGTGGTATTTCTTCTTCTCCAGAGGTCCAGTATTTTTTAAAAGCAGCAGAAAAAAAATTCTCCTCCCGGAGAACCTCCTCCGGAGTCTGGGGTACTTTTTGTGACCGCGACCAGCGCCCGGAATGTCAAGTTGAGACGACCTCGCGGGCGGCGTGGCGGAAAGGGGTGCGGGCGGCTGCGCCGACGGGGAAGCGCGCCCCGCGGGAGGTGCGCGAGGCACACTGCGATCCGCGGGAGGGAGTCTGCTAAACAGCCGGCGGACGGACAGGAACAGGCACTACTGGACCCAGAGCGGGCTCCAGGGCGCCCTGGAGACGGGGGCAACACTCCTCGCATCTTTTGGGGCGAGTCAGAAATGGGTGGCCAAACAGGGCGAGGGCCGGAGGGGGGCGCAGGGAGGAGAGAGCGCAAGGCCGGAGTTAATCATCACCTCCCGAGCGTGGAGAAAACTACTGCCAGGAACGGACGGGTGGGGGAGCAGCCCCGGGGAAAGTGAAACTCTTTCGCGGCTGACCGGCCCGGCGAGCGCGAGGCGGGAGGGAGAGGGACCCCGCGCGCTCAGTGCCCAGCGCGCACGGCGCAGCACTCCTGGCCAGCGCCGAAAGCCGCAATCGAGCTCACGGAGCGACTAACAACTACAGTAATGCTCTTTTTCCAAAAACTCACCAGGGCAAGAGGATAAGAAATGATCCAGGACATTGAAAATAAGTCAGTCCTCCACATCAATTTTTATTTAAAATTAAAAAGGAAAAAAAAAAAATTACACCGTTCCCATACCGGGAGTCGAACCCGGGCCGCCTGGGTGAAAACCAGGAATCCTAACCGCTAGACCATATGGGAACTGCTGCCGAATACGACGCTGAGACCCACCTGACAAGCGTAACCTCCCTTGGCCGCCTTGCCTACACTGACGCTGCCGCTCCCGCCGCCACCTCTGTGCCACGCGTGCCGCTGCTGCCTACGCTCTCCCGAGCAAGAAAACCAGCCGGTCCGGGCGCGCGGGCGACGCGGGGAAGGGTAGGGCGGGGCCGCTTCGCCGCCGCCGGAAAGTTGGGAGGCAAACCCCGGAGACACCAAACCCAGGAACCCGCTGTTTCACCTTTCTTTTTAAACTCCGCAACGGCCCCCAACCCACAGGTCCAGGTTGCTCCGCTGTTCAAAGTGCGTGCGGACTAGTTGGCAAAGTTGAAAGCCGCGACGTCTCTGGGAACAGCTGTTTGCGTTCGGGGCGGAGGCTGCGCGCTCCTTGGCCACAAGCCAGCGAGCCTAGAAGGAGGGAGGAGGATTTGGATCCCAAAGGAGGAGAAAGCTAGCGGAAAGCCCTGAGGACTTCAGGATTAAAGCCTAGTCCTTCAGCTCAAGTCCCGTCGCGCTTACGCCCCTTCGCGGTGACCTCAGCCCCTTTATACTGATCCCACCTCTCAGAGGCCAAGAGTACCGCCCCTGTAGGGGGAGGGGAAGAGGAGGCGATTTCGAACGCGGATTGGGTCGTCCGAGCACCCGTAGTGGGGAACCGTGGAACGCCGGTCCCGGGGAAGGAGGGTGGTGTCCGGGCTCGGAGGGAGGGTCGTGCGGTCCTCGCGGCGGGCCGGGTCTACTCGCCTCGGTCGGAGATCGCGAGTCTGAGCTGGACCCCTGACGACGCGCGGTGCGGCTGGCGCAGTCATGTGAGTTGGGTCTCGGGCCCTAAACAACGAGGTGTTGTTTCACTGGGCTGCCTTTTCCCCCCGGGTCTTACTCCCCCCATCTCCCGCCCTTTGTTCGGGGGCGTGACGGACGCGCTCTTAACTCGCTCGGGACCGGCGCCCGACCAGCAGGGACGGTTCTCTGGACTAGGACGAGCGCTCTGCAGGCGTGGAGCGCTGGTTCTGGGGCGCGAGGCCGGTGGCCAGAGAAGGTGGCGGGTTGGGCAGCAGCCGTGGCAGCGACGCAGTGCTCCGTCCACTGAACCATCGGGGGTCGCGGGCACCCTTTCCGAACCGCCTGAACCCTCGGGTATTGTGAAACTCTGGGCTTGAGCTGCGGCCACGGCTCCCTCCGCCGCCCACCAGAAGCGGCCAGCCCCAACAGCGTGGTGACGACTTTTTTGTTTTGTTATGTTTTTTTCCGAAAAGTCTCTTGGCTTTTTCAACTCTGTCTTGCCCTGAGGCTCAAGAACAACTTGTATTCATCGGCTTGGAGGAACCAGTTTTTCCCCACTGTGGTCTTGTGCTTGGTTCTTTTGGTGAAAATAACTTGTTTTAAGGCAAACATGAGTTCAGTTCAGCCTCCATTACAGCATCCGCCCCTAAAGCCAAAAAGGAACAGAAAGGATACTCTTCTCTAACATGTTCCTTATTTCTTCCTACCGATGACGATAACAAATGAGGCATTTTTAAAAGCTACCTTATTTAAAGAAGTTTTTTAAAATAAATACAACGCATACCGTTTTTACTCTGTCAGCTACAGAATTTCCTTTGACTACTTCAGCCAGTTAAATAACAAGGAGCTTATGTATATAACAAGATTGAAGCTTGCATATTTCACCTTTTAAAAGTTTAATTAAACTTAGACTTGTTTTTCTTTTTCAGGGCGGACTACTGGAAGTCACAACCAAAGAAATTCTGTGATTACTGCAAGTGCTGGATAGCAGACAATAGGCCTGTATGATAATTCCACTCTTGGTCTAATAGTTTTGTATTCATGTGAAGTATTCCTTTTTGATGTATACTTACAGTTTACAAAGCAATTCTAATACACATTTCTCTTGATTTTTTAAAACATCAAAAGATTTTTGTCTTATTCCATGTATGAAAGCTATGAGCTTTCTTCTTTTTCACCAACCTAAACTTGATTATATTTTAAGCCAAATTATTTATGACCTTTCAGGAACAAAAAGTAGGTAATCTCATTCATGTTTATAAAACACCTGCACTGTAATGCTGCTGTTTATAATACTGCCATAATACAAAGAAAAGTAAAAGTGGAAAGTCCTTAAAACAGAAAAAGAACATATTGTGGTTTTATTGTATGTATTTGCTTTAGTAATAGTTAAATGTATTTTATGTAGCGCTTTATATCTTTGGCTGCTTATGGTTTATTTATTTATTTATTTTTTTCCTTCCCCCTGCTGCTTATGGTTAAAGATCATTATTCCTCTGTCCTGGAATATAAAAGTAGCAACTCTGTTATATATACTGTCTCCTACTCTCTATCCAGCTTTTTAAGACATAAAGCAGAAAACGTACCACTGATTTTCCCCTCTCCTGCTTGTCATCATGCACTCATTTATGGGGTGTCTATTATATTTACATATTCTTTTCACTTGGCAGAATTGAATACACCAAGGATGGCAATTCCATATTTTGTGGATTTCTTTAGTAGACATTTATTTACTGTTGTCTACAAGGTGTTTGTAGTTTGGAGTTTCTTTTTTTTAATGTTTAGTTTTGTCTTTTTGGATAATTGTTGCAGTTCTTGACTGTTTGACTTAGACTGTCTTTACAAATAAAAACCATAAATTTTTAAAACCACACACATCACTGTAAGTCTCTCTTTCTTGGAGGTACCCAGGCAGTAAAATGAATTTTATGACTTCTCTAGAGTAAGTAATCCCTTTCTGTGTAATCTGTCTTCATCTCATGAATTGCTAATACACACTTTGGTTTAACCTTTAATTAGAAACAAAATTAATTTAATTTTGAATGGTCCTTTAATCTTTGTGTGGTGTCATCAACTTTAGGAAATTCAGTATATGAAAGATAGAAGATGATTACTTGCTTTACAAAGTCATGATTTAAAGAGGAATTCGCAGTAGTATTAGATGGCTCAGTCAATGCATCTTAGAAGATTTGATTGACAGAACTTTATTTTGCGGAGCTAACCAGGAATGTTTTACTACATACAACCAGACACTTGTAATTTAGGGAGCACTTCTGGTTGTTTAAATAGGTAATAATGCCTACCCTGTTCAGTTCATCTAGTTACTATCACTCCTAATCAGTTATCCTTTTTTTCATTTGTCTGTCCTTCCATTGTTTCTACATGCATACAGATATAGGTTCCTACTCAGTATACAAAATGGTCATGTACTATATATACTGTTCTGTACCATAGCTTTAAAAAATGTGAACAATACGTTGTCTTGGGCTCTCTACGTGTGAATACATAATGAGCTTCTTTGTTCTCTGTTATAGCAATCTGTAAGAATCCACCATAGTTTGTTTAGACAGTCCCCTATAGATAGACATTTGGATTGTTAATAACCTTGTACACAACATCATTATGTACATGTGCAGATATTTCTATAAAACAAAGACTCAGAAATGGGATTGCTGTGTCAAAGGGTCAGAGCATGATAGTTATTGCCAAATGGTCTTCCACAGGAGTTGTACATTTTGTACCATTACCACATTATAAAAAGTGTTTGTTTATGGCTCAGCGCCTATAGCTTAGTGGCTAGGGCGCCGGCCACATACACTGGGACTGACAGGTTCAAACCCAGCCCGGGCCTGCCAAACAACAATGGCAACTACAACAAAAAAATAGCTGAACATTGTGGCAGGTGCCTATAGTCCCAGCTACTTGGGAGGCTGAGGCAAGAGAATCGCTTAAGCCCGAAAGTTGGAATTTGCTGTGAGCTATGTTGCCATGGCACTCTACCAAAGGTGACATAGTAAGACTCTGTCTCAAAAAAAAAAAAAAGTCTGTTTACAATTTATGAGGAATTTTATTTTATTTTATTTTATTGAGGCAGAGTCTCAAGCTGTTGCCCTGGGTAGAGTGCAATGGCATCATAGCAACCTCCAACTCCTGGGCTTAAGCGATTCTCTTGCTTCAGCCTCTCAAGTAGCTGAGACTATAAGCTCCCGCCACAATGCCTGGCTATTCTTTGGTTGTAGTTCTCATTGTTGTTTGGCAGGCCCAGGCTGGATTCAAACCCACCAGCTCTGGTATATGTGGCTGGGGCACTAGCCACTTGAGCTGCAAGTGCCAAGCCAGGAATTTTAAAATGTTTACTTTTTTCCCAATTTTGAGGAATAAAGCGATCAGAATCATTGTTCTATATGTTCCTAAAAGTGTGGCAAAAAGAGCAATAAAATTCTAGAAACTTAACTTGGTTTGATTTTGAAAGGGTTTTTTTTTTTTTTTTTTTTTTTTTGAGACAGAGCCTCAAGCTGTTGCCCTGGGTAGAGTGTCGTGGCATTACAGCTCACAGCAACCTCCAATTCCTGGGCTCAAGTGAGTCTCCTGCCTCTGCCTCCTAAGTAGCTAGGACTACAGGC
>CAUYON010196871.1:0-19314 GCA_963573935.1 Arctocebus calabarensis
TGGTAAGGTGGGCCCAGTTGTGTATTATATTGGAAGAATAAGCAGGAAGGGTGCTGGGGGACTTCTCTTTCCTTTAATGTGCTGGGATCTTTCTTTTCTTTCTTTTTAGTTTTCAATCTGTCCTTTTCTTTAAGCCTCTGATCCTGGAGACTAAGCATTCGCTTCATGGTTGCATATTTCCTTGTTTTCTTTTGCTTCCCCATGCTCACCCCACACTATGGTTTCTTCTGGGATCGTCTTTCTCTCCCTTTTGATCTAATAATATTTGTCTTTTATATCTGGGTTCTGTGGTGTTGGTTGTATATGTAATTGTTTTATTCTCTTGCTGAATTAATCCCTTTATTATTATATAATGTCTTTGACTCTTTTTAGAGCTTTTGACTTTAAGTCTGTTTTGTCTGATACAGCTACTCCTACTTGCTTTTGGTTTCCATTTTCAGAGAATGTCTTTTCCATCTCATTTTCAGCGTGAATATGTCTTTACAGGTGACATGACTTTCTTATAGGCAACATATACTTTGGTTTTTAAAAAGAAAATCTATTTAAGCAGTCTTTATCTTTTAAATGGAAATGTAATCCATTTATATTCAGGGTTATTGTTTATATGTGAGGACTCCTCTCATTTTATTACTTTCTGGTTCTTTTGTATATCCTTCCTACCTTACTTCCTCTCTTATTATTTACTTTTGCTGTTGGATGGTTTTCAGTAGTGATAAGATTTGAATCCTTTCTCTTCCTTTGTGTATCAGCGTATCAGCTATACGACTCTGACACTTAAGTTTGTGAACTCATTGTAGAACAAGGGGTACATATGTCATTGCTGACTGTCACTACAGTCACTTTCAAAGCATTTTGCTTGGGAAGCTGTGTACCTAGTCTGCCCTTTAAAGCAATTTTGGAACTTTTTTCCTGGAATGGCCTTCAAAACTGTCATAGTATTATCCTTGATGTCCTGAATGTCATCAAGATGTTTTCCTTTTAGTATTTCCTTTATCTTTCAGTAAAGAAAAATGTCAGGTCAGGTGAGTAAGGGAGGATGTTCCAATACAGTTATTTGTTTACTGGCTAAAAACTCTCTCACAAACAATGTTGTATAAGCTGGTGCATTGTTATGATGCAAGAGCCATGAATTGTTAGCCAAGATTTTCTTAACTATTTCTCTATTGATGTTTATTTGATCTGCTATGCTTCTCATAGCCATGATGATGACGTACAATCGACAGATTTTTGTGATGTTTTCATCAGTTCTGCTAATTTCTAGCTACCCTGACCTTCATCAGTGATGCTTTTTCTCTCCTCAGGAAACTGTTTGATCCAATTCTACACTGCCATTTTCTTCATAGAATTATCTCCATAAACTTGGGCTAACATGTCTCTGGTTTCACTTCCATTCCTGCCAAGCTTAACAAGAAATTTATGAATGTTTTTTGCTCTTATTCAAGCTCTTACAATGGCACACAAAAACACACAACAATAATGAATGCCACTCAGCAAGAAACTGTTACACATTGACATGAACACAGCTATGAGGCACTGATAAGCCAATGTTATGAAACTTTACCAACTTGTTTGTACAGTGCTGCCAGTGTAAGCACATGATAGCCAAATTCACAAACTTAATTGTCAGACCTTGCACCAAAGAGTTGTTTCACATGCTTTCATGATTGTGGTTATCATCTTTTCATTTCCAGATGTAAGAACTCCCTTGAGTATATCTTGTAAGGCTGGTCTACTGGTATTTTTGCTTGTCTGTGAAGGATTTTCATTAATGAAGGATGGCTTTGCTGGGTATAGTATTCTCAGTTGGTGGTTATTTTCTTTCAGTACTTTGAATATATCTCATTGTCTCCTGGCCTGCAAGGTTTCTCAGTAAGGTTTCTATTGAGAAATCTTCTGTTAGAGATTCCCTTGTGAGTGACTTCACACTTGCCTCTTGCTGCTTTAATTGTTTTTTTCCTTGTCTTTGTCTTTTGACAGTTTGACTGTAATGTGCCTAATGGAGAACCTGGTTGGGTTGAATGTGTACCTGGAGCTTCCTGGACCTGGATGTTCATATCTCTACTAAGATTTAGAAGTTTCCAGCTTTTACTTCATTAAATATGTTTTCTACACTTTCTTCCTTCTCTTCTCCTTCCAGAATTCCCATAATATGAATATTTGTTCCTTTCATGGTGTTCCATAAATCCTGTAGGCTTTCTTAATTATGTTTTATCCTTTTTCTTTCCCCTCTTTTTTTTGGGGGGGGGTCCTTCCTGTTTTATTTCAGATGATTTGTTTTCAATTTCAGAATTATTATTCATGGTTTCCTCTATAATCGAAGCTCTCAGTTTTATTTTTTATTTCATTTGTTGACTTCTTCAGCTGGAGGATTTCTGTTTGAATCTTTCTTTTTTTTAATATTCCCCCCAGCACCCACCCCCCACCCATGCCACGAGCTACTCAGCAGAGCTGTCTCTCCACGACCTCGCTGCCCTGCAGGCCAGCAGTGTTTCCCTTGAATCTTTCTTATGATATCTCTTTGTTGAATTTCTCATTCAAATCATGGATTGTTCTCCTAATTTTCATTGAATCATTTATCTCTGTTCTCTTGTATTTCACTGAGTTTCTTTAAGATTATTATTTTAGTTTTTTCTGTGATTCCATTTATTTCCTTATGATAGGAATCTGATGATGGAGAATTTTTGTTTCTTTGGAGGTGTCATGTTTCCTTGCTTTTTCATATTTGATGTGTACCTACAGTGATTTCTGTGTAGCTGGTAGATAAGCTGCCTCATCTAACTTTGTGAATTAGTGTGAATAGGTATTGGGGTGTTAGTTTGGTGGGATGTGTTGGCTTTGGTTTTAGGTGGACCCAGTAGTGTAATTTCTGTATAGTTTCTTTAGCAGTAATCCATGCAAGTGATGTTTGAGAGTATCTAAGTGGGCTAGGCTGAGAGAGTTTGTGGTGGCACTCATGCAGCTTTGCTGGGGTTGGGTTTTTTGGGCTATTTCTCAGGTCAGAGGGGCTTGTGTGCACCTTGAGGCTGTCCCTCTGGCCAGGAGCATATGCAACTGGTTCTTCATCTAGTCTGGGAGCATGCCTTCAGAAGAAACCTGTAGGCCTGTTTGTCAGGCCTGAACATGGTCTTATAGCTTTTCAGTTGACCTGAATACATATCTAGTTGGAGTGGCCCTTGGGGCTTGTTTCTAAGGCATGGGCTGCAAGTACAAGGCTACTTGGCTACCTACGAGCATGTTTCTCAAGGACACCCCATGGACTTTTTTCTCAGACCTGGGACTCATCTGCTCAGCTGGCCTAGGGGGTATGTCTGCTTGGGCCTGGGATGTAGCCAGAATGTAGCCATATGGCTTCTTGGCTGATATGGGGGCCTGTCTGCTGAGGGTAGCCTATGTGGCTGCTTCTCATACCCAGGAGATGGGTACAAAGCTGCTCAGCCACCTGGGGGTGGCCCATCAGGCTATTTCTCAGGCCTGAGACATGGGTGTAAGGTTTTTCACATAGTGCACAGACACGTCTACCGAGAGTGTCTCACTGGGGTGCTTTTCCGGCCTGGGATATGAGCTTTGGAGGTGCTTGGCCTACTTAGTGATGTATCTTCCAGAGGTGCACCAAACAGCTGTTTCTGAGGCCTTGATTGTGAGTACAAGACTGTTGGGTGGAGTAGGGACTTGTCTGCAAATTGTGGGGTATCACTGGACTGTTTTTCAGGTCTTGGGTGTGGATGCATAGCTACTCTACCTCCTGGGAGTGTGTCAGCTTCCCAGAGGCTTGATAATCTCTTCTGCTTGGGATATGGTATACAGCAGTTTGGCTGATCCACTGGTGGGTTCACACTGTATAGGAATGGCAGACTGTTCACTGGTTAGAAATGAAAATGGTGGGAGTTGGTTTCCCTGTTATGCAAGACTAGAGTCTCAGCTGATCTGGGCCCAGCCCCTGTGCTCTTTGGTTGTGGTGTTAATTCACTGGGGTGGGCATGGTAGAATAAAGATGGAGCCCAAGTGCTGAATAGGTGCCGTGGCTATTGGCCCCCATAAGAAGGGTGTACTCCAGAGATGGTACTTGTCTCAAGATGGTATCATGAAGCATCAGCTTGGCTCATGGGGTTGGAGTAGGGAGTGCATACCTTGTACTCCTGATTTGGGGCAGTGGAGCTACATGAATTTCTAGCAGCTCTCCAAAGTGGGCCTAAGGGTTATGAGGACACTGGGATTTTTCTATAGTAGGCACTGTGTGTATGGTGACATTGGGAGATGGTGGGATTCTTTTCCCAATTGATCATTGCTATGTTAAATATGTTTATTTTGTTGTCTAGCTGTTTTAAAGATTTTCCTTGTCTTTGGTTTTTAGCATTTTGGTTATGACTGGTTTAGTGTTTTTCTTTGTATTTATTTTCTCATGTTTGCCAAACTTAAGACATGGCTTCTGGCTGGGCATTTAGCTCATGCCTGTATTCCTAACAGTCTGGGAGGCCAAGGCAGGAGGGTTGTTTGAGCTTAGGAGTTCAAGGCCAGCTTGAGCAAAAGTGAGACCCTATCTCTACTTAAAAAAAAAAAAAATTGGCTAGGTTTTGTTGTGGATGCCTGTAGCCATAGCTACTCAGGAGGCTGAGGTAGGAGGATTGTTGAACCCAGGAGTTTGAGGTTGTTGTGATCTAGACTGATGCCTGGGCACTCTAACTTGGTCAATAGAGTGAGACACTGTCTCAGACAGAAAAAAAAAAAGGAAAAAAAAGTGGCTTCATGTTTCTCAGTAATGTTAGAAATTTTTCGTTTGTATCTCTTTGAATATTTCGTCTTCCTAGTGTTTGCATTCTTTTCTTTTGACATTCCAATAATATGTATATCAGAACTTTTCAGTAGGTTCTATATTCATCTAATACACTTTCCTGTATTTTTCACCTTTCTCTGTACCTTGGTTTGGATATTTTATGTTGAACTGTGTTCCACTTCATATTTACTGTATTCAATCTAATGGACACACCAAGTACTAACAGCATTTTGGGGCAATTTTGCTTTGAAGAAGAGCAAGGATATAGGAGCAATAATTGAGCCATGAGGTAGTATGGAGGAGGGGTTTGTTTGTAAATGGACAGGACATTCTAAAATACATTAATGTTGTGATTGAAATGATTCAGTAGAGAGAAAAATTAAAGTTTGGAATTAAAGAGAAAACAAGGTGATTTTTTTGGTGAAGGTCTCTGAGAAGATGGAAGAGAATCTATTCCAAAGTACTGTCAGAAGAGTTTCTTTGATAGGAGTGAGACATAGAGAAGATAGGCACTAATTCATGTCTGTCAGTAGTCTTGTGAGATGGCTTGGCCAGTAGAAAATCTGCAGGTGCTATACATTTCTACAATTTTTGTGTATGTGTGAGAAACATGGGAAAATTGTGTAATAGTCAAATGAAAGGTGGACTGTATATATGTATGGCTACCTAATAATATTTTCTATTTCTGTGTATTCTTAGTAATATCTACCTTTATTTCTTAACATAATTAAAATATTATAATGTACTTTTAAGGAACTATTTGAATATTTAATGAACTTTCTATCATATAGGTATAATTTCATACTATATATTTAAATAGTTAATTCTTTGTGGTATATTTTAAATTCTTAGTAGTGTTTTGGATAGAAAATCAAGTTTTCTTAAAAATATTTTCCTTTATTTCCTTATAGAGTTGTGTGCTAGAATAGCATAACCATGTTTCGGAATAGTCTCAAGATGCTTCTTACTGGTGGGAAATCAAGTCGTAAAAACAGATCAAGTGGTAAGTGACTATGCTACATTTATGCTACATTTATTTTGTGTGATATTTTAGAAATAGAAGTTCTTTTAGGGATTTGAATTAATGCTGTAATACTTTAAGTTATTATTAAATGGTTTGTTTAACTTAGAGAAAAAGAAAATTTACATTTCTATAAGCAGTTGTCTTTACTCAGAGACAGGAGGACTTGAATACTTACTTAGCAGAACATTCAGGTAAAGGGCAAGTTTGTGAAGGAAAAATTTATTTGTAATTTATGAGAGTAATGTGTCTCTTCATGTACTTATTAAAAACCTTCCAAATCTAAATTCATTTTTTGAATAAATAAATCCTTTTTTAAATATTAAAAGTCTTAGACACTCTCTTGTGAGGGAACCTATAAAAATAAGAACAGTCGACCCACAAAGGTTTATACAGAACACGAAATATAAGTTGAATTTTTGCAGCCATTAAAATAAAGTTTCTGAAGTGTGGGTTTGTTTGGTTAAATTTTAAAACAAGGAATAGTTTTAGGTTTTTAAGTAAATAAAACTATATATATGTTTTTGGTAGAAAATATTGAAGAATAATGTGCTAAAATGTTTTTTTGACCAAGAGACAGTAACAAATTGGTCAACATACAGAGGCGGTCAACATAAGGAACTAGGCCTACTATACCAATACGTACATGTTGTGGTACATATCTACTCTATAAAAATTAGGTCACTTTAGGGAGCAGGTCATTGTAGGGAGGTGATCAACTATAGAGGTTCTATTGTGTATATTCTTATTATGTCACACTTATTATTGAATTCTACTTAATTATACTATTATCAGAGGATCTATTTTGTATTGTTTTCTTCTTTTGAGATTTGTTGAGATTTGTTTACAGTTCCTTATATGGTCAGTTTTGGTGGATATTTAGATGTGCCTGAAAATAATGTTAATCTTGTAGTTATTTGGTGCAGTGTATGTCAGTTTTGTTAATGGTGGTCCTCAAATATTTCCTATTCTTATTCTAAAAAAATTATTTGCTGTTGGGCGGTGCCTGTGGCTCAGTGGGTAGGGCGCCAGCCCCATATACCGAGGGTGGTGGGTTCAAACCCAGCCCTGGCCAAACTGCAACAAAAAAATAGCCAGGCGTTATGGCAGGCACCTGTAGTCCCAGCTACTTGGGAGGCTGAGGCAAGAGAATCACCTAAGCCCAGGAGTTGGAGGTTGCTGTGAGCTGTGTGACACCACAGCACTTTACCAAGGGCAATAAAGTGAGACTGTCTCTACCAAAAAAAAAAATTATTTGCTGAGAAAGGTGTGATAAAATACTACTTGTGCATGATTAGGGATTTATCTGTTTCTCCTGGTGGTTCCTAACACCTTTTACTTTATATATAATAGAATCAACCTTCATAATTGACCACCTCCCTACATTGCCCACTTCCTTCAGTTGACCTAATTTTCATAGACATGCATCACATGTATCTTATCAGCACAGTAGTCCTGGTTCCTTATCTTTTTTTTTTTTTTTTTTCAGTTTTTTTTTTTGGCCAGAGTTGGGTTTGAACCCACCACCTCCGGCTTATGGGGCTGGTGCCCTACTCACTGAGCCACAGGCGCCACTCCTGGTTCCTTATCTTGACAACCTTTGTATGTTGACCAGTTTGTTATGGTCTCTTGGGTGGTCAACTTACAGAGGTTCAACTATATTTGGAAGCTATCTTACTTAGGCATTAAACATTCACATTTAGGATTGTTATATTTTCCTGGTGAGTTGACTTTTATTGTTGTGAAATGTCCCTCTGTATTTCTAATAATACCTTTTTTTGAAAGCTAACTTTGTCTCATATTACTATATCTACTCCAGCTTTCTTTTAATTAGTGCTGGCAAAGTGTGATTTATTTCATTATTTCATTTATTTCTTTTACTTTCAGTATTTCTAT
The DNA here is from genome assembly GCA_963573935.1 of Arctocebus calabarensis. Lineage (NCBI taxonomy): Eukaryota > Metazoa > Chordata > Mammalia > Primates > Lorisidae > Arctocebus > Arctocebus calabarensis. The sequence goes on from CAUYON010196871.1 coordinate 7,689, forward strand.
ATGCTCATGCTGTGAATAGCATATAGTTGAGTTTTATTTTTATTCATTTAGGCAGGTTTTTTTTCTCTTAAGAAATACTTTCATTGGGCAGCGCCTGTGGCTCATTGAGTAGCGCGCCGGCCCCATATACCGAAGGTGGTGAGTTCAAACCCGGCCTCCGCCGAACTGCAAAAACAGAAAAATAGCAGGGCATTGTGGTGGGCGCCTGTAGTCCCAGCTACTCGGGAGGCTGAGGCAAGAGAATCGCCTATGCCCAGGAGTTGGAGGTTGCTGTGAGCTGTGTGATGCCACGGCACTCTACCGAGGGCGATAACGTGAAACTCTGTCTCTACAAAAAAAAAAAAAAAAAAAGAAAAGAAATACTTTCATCTATGTTAATTCAGTTATTAGTGTATTTGAGTTTAAATATAATGCATTGCTGTACACTTTCTATTTGTCCTAACCAGTTCTGTGCTGCTTTTTCTTTTGCATTGATCAAAACATTTTTTGTTATTTCTTATTTACCCCTAATAACTTGGTGTGATTTTTTTCACTGGTTACCCAAAAGATTAAAACATCAATCCTTAGGTTATCAAACTTGATATTAATTTTATTTTAACCCTCTCTTGGGCATTGCAAGAGCTTTGGATTCTTTTCCTCTATTTTTATTTTAAACTCCACAAGACATTGCTTTTACTAATCTACTCAAACTGCATTTAGTTCTTAAATTTAGTTTTTGTATATTTTTCTAGTTCCAGCATTTCCATTTGTTCTTTTTTTTTTAATTTGGAAATAATGTTAGACTTACTGAAAGGTTGTAACAGTAATAAAAAGACCTCCGTATAATTTTATACAATTACTTAGTTTTACTGCATTTGCTTTATCATCCCTTTTCTGTACATACATAAATGGCTTTGCCTTCTCCCTCTAACTGCCTCTCACTTTTTAAAGTCATTTTGAGAGTAAGTTAAATACATCATGTCCTTTTACTCCTAACTGGTTTGATGTATATTTTTTGAGGATAAAGCAAATTCTTTTCCATAATCCCAGTCCAGTTATCTTCAGGCAATTTAACATTGATAACAATACTTATATACAATCTAGTGTCTATTTTCCAATTTCATTAATTTACACAGTAATGTCCTTTGTAGAATTGTTATCCTTCCTTTCCAGGATCTAGTCCAGGATAAGATATTACATTAATTGTTGTGTCTTTTCTAATCTCATTTAATTCAAAACAGTTTTTCAGCCTTTCTAGATACTTTCAAAGAATAAATTTCTCTCTCTTAAAAAACAGAATGGTCCAGCTCGGCGCCTGTGGCTCAGCGGGCTAAGGCGCCAGCCATGTACACCTGAGCTGGCGGGTTCGAATGCAGCCCGGGCCCGCCAAACAACAACGGCTGCAACCAAAAATGGCCGGGCGTTGTGGCGGATGCCTGTAGTCCCAGCTACTTGGGAGGCGGAGGCGGGAGACTCACTTGAGCCCAGGAATTGGAGGTTGCTGTGAGCTGTGATGCTACAGCACTCTACCCAGGGGTGACAGCTTGAGGCTCTGTCTCAAAAATAAAAAAAAAATAAACAGAATGGTTCCAATTTTGGGTTTGTTTGATATTTTCCATGATTAGATCTCCAGTCTAATGCTGAATGCTACACAGTGTGTGTTGCTTTCTTGAGGTCTCAGAGGTGGAGGTGCATAGTGTTCATCTGTCACTCATTAGTTATTTTCATTTTGATGTCTTCAATTTGCTATATAGGTACTGATTTTCCCCTTTCTCCTTAAAAACAATCTGCGGTTGACACTATTTGTTTCTTCTGTTTCCATTTCTTCACCAAAATTTTCAGTGTTATCTCTTATTTCTTGAACATTGTTAAGTCTGTATTTATATAATGTCTCTGTCATCATAATTGTGTTTCTGTTGTCTGTTTCTCTTGTTTTTTACTTATGTGATTTTTTTCCTTTTTTTTTGAAATGGAATCTCACTTTGTCACCCTCAGTAGAGCTTCCAGCAACCTCAAACTCTTGCACTCAAGTGATTGATTCTCTTGCCTTAGACTCCTGAGTAGCTGGGATTACAGGTGCCAGCCACCATGCTCAGCTGTTTTTAAAGACTTACACAGGCTGGTCTGGACCTCCTGAGCTCAAGTGATCCATCTGCCTCATCCTCCCAGAGTGTTAGGATTACAGGCATGAGCCATGGTGCCCAGCCCTTACTCATGTGATTTTATTTCCTCCTGTGTTTAATTATTTTTTTAAAATATGTTTTTTATTTTAGGCTAATTTGAGACAGAAAAATTGCGAAGATAGGCTCGGCGCCAGTCACATGCATTGAGGGTGGCGCATTTGAGCCCAGCCTGGGCTAGCTAAACAACAATGACAACTGTAACAGCAACAACAAAGAATAGCTGGGTGTCGTGGTGGGTGCCTGTAGTCCCAGCTACTTGGGAGGCAGAGGCAAGAGAATCATTTAAGCCCAAGAGTTTGAGGTTGCTGTGAGTTGTGACGCCATGGTGCTCTATGAAGGCCGACATAGTGAGACTCCGTCTCGAAAAAAAAAAAAATTGTGAAGATAGTGCAGAAAATTCCTGTTCACTCCTACCTTAATTTCCTCCGTTGTTAACATCTTGTGTATGACTGTGGTGCATTAGTGAAAATTAAGTAACCAACACTGGTGCATTTCTATTTTTGGAGTTCTAGAGACTTTTATTTGGAATTTACCAGTTTTTTCCATTAGTGTCCTCAACCTGTTGCAGCATTCAATTCAGTTATGTTTCCCCAATCATTGAAGACATCATTAGGTCACATTTAAGTAACTCTAATTAACATATCTGCAAAAGCCAGACAAGGAAGCTCTTATCTGTTCTTGCCTGTTTACCAGTCTAGATTTTTTAATATTGAAATGCACTTTTTTTTTGAAAAAGGAACTCACATCATACATCATTGATTGCTTAGTTTTTTACATCTGTAGTATTCCATGGCAATAAGTGCCATTGTAAATATCTGAAATTTCTCCTGAATTATTGAGAAAAAACTAGTCATCATCAGTATAGTATATAATAGATCTTTCAACTATTTACAAATAACACAAACTATAAGATTTTTTTGGTAATGGCAATAATACTAACCTCCTAAGATTAATTTAGTGAGATATAAAGTTCCTGGCATGTATTTAAATGCACTTGCTAGGAGGTTAGTGAGCAGTATTTAAGGTTACTTAACTAGTTAGTGAGCTTAGCTATCCACTTTTGTACAAGAGCAATGTCTTATTTGTGTTGCTGTAAAGAAGTATGTTTGGCTCATGATTCTGCATGGTGTACAGGAAGCATGGTGCCAACATCTACTGATGAGGGCCTCAGAAAGCTTCTGCTCATGATGGAAAGGGGAGGAGAGCCCATGTGCTGATCACATGGCTAGAGAGGAAGCAAGAGAGTGAAGGAGGTGCCAGGCTCATTTCAATATCCAGTTCTCACAGGAAACAAGAGTGAGAACTCAGTCATTCCTGTGAGAATGGTATCAAACCAATCCTAAGGGATCTCCACTATGCAGTCATTTCCCACCAGGCTCCATATCCAACACTGGGGACCAAATTTCAACATGAGGCTTGGCAGGCCCAAACAAAACTTATCTAAATCATAGCAATGGGGTATTCTCAAATTTGTGTTTTCCTGAAGTTTCTTTAGATCAGTGTTTTTATCTCATGCCACACGTGAACCTATAGTTAAACTTCCACAGCACACTTAAATTATGTTGATTAAAAAAAGTTAAGAATATACGTATGATGCTTTGAGCTTCTTTTGAAAATAATTTAATTAATGATCTTCACCTCTTTTACGTTTCCATGGATGGAGCTGGAACATATCCTACTTAGTAAAGTAGCTCAAGAATGGAAGAAAAAATATCCAGTGTACTCAGTACTATTATGAAACCAATTTATAATCACTCATACTTTCATATGAAGAATAGGTCACAGCTATGGCCCAAAATGGAGGAGAGAGAAGGGGAGGGGGAGGGCAGAGGTCAGATTGAGGGAGGGTGAAGAGTGGGATCACAACTGTGGTGCATAATGCAAGAGTACATGTCGGATCTATTAGTATAGAGTATAAATGTCTTAATACAATAATTAAGTAAACAAGAAGGGATTATATATTAAAAAAGAATTTTTTTTTTTTAGCAGCACAAGATTCTCTCGCAACACACGAGTTAAAAATCACTGATCTAGATATACTTTTGTACTCTACATATACTCTTACATATGCCATGATTCATTGTTGACTTTGTAGCTCTACTGAATGATACTGCCAAACATATTTCTTCTCCTCAGTTACCATACAGTAGAATAAAATTCCTAATAGTAATTTACCAGGCATTATTCAGGTATTTGTTTTTCTAGTGGATTCACACCATCCATTAGACATTGATAGCCTTTAGTAATCAGGACATTTGGTTTTAGGTGAGAGAAAATTCAGCAAAAAGTCTGTAACAAGATGGAAGCTTTTGTTTATAGTGGCTAGCCATGTACAATAATGGAACTCTCTAGAATGCAATGGAGGAGAAAAATATGTTGATAAATGAAAGAAATAGGTTTTCTTTTCACTGTGTTGTCCTTTTGTTTAAGGCAGTCTTTAACATTTCCACTCTCTTAAATGATTTAGGTATAGGGAAGAGTGAGAGGAATATGATCAAAGAAGCTAACCCTTCTCTAACTTCAGTGTTTACTTTATAGCTTGGAATCAGATCACGCAGCATTATTTTTTCAAATACTCTTCCTTTTTCCTGCTCCTTTTGGGACTCTACTTATGCATACGTTGCTATGCCTAATGGCATCCAGCAGGTTGTCTGAAACTGTGTTCAGCTTTATTCATTTTTTTCTGTTTCTCTGATTATATAATCTTAGTTAATTTATCTTTAAGTTCACTGATTTTTTATTGAGCCTCTCTATTGAATTTTTTATTTTACTTATATTTTTCAAATCTAGTATTTGTTTGATTTTTAAAAAATTTTAATTTCTGGCTCAAAAGAGTAAGGCGCTGGCCCTGCTACCCAGAGGTAGCAAGTTCAAACCCAGCCCCGGCCAAAAAAGAAAAGAAAAAAATTTAATTTCTTTGTTGATATTTTTATTAGAGACATTATTCTCATATTTACCTTTAGTTCTGTCATATTTTGTTTTGCACCCATATTTAAATTAGCTGATTTAAAGTTGCTTAGCATATTTAGCATAAGAACTTCCTCAGAGAAGCTGTTACTAATATGTGTTCATTTCTTGTTTCTTGAACCTCCTGTGTATAGGCCATACTTGTTTCTTTGTAAGTCTCATAATTTCTTGATGAGTACTGGATGTTTTAGGCTGTAAAATATGACATCTCTAGAAATCAGATTCACCTCATCCTCTGTGATTTATGTTGTTGTTATTTATTTTTTTTAGTGTCTTCTGTGAACTGATTCTCCAGAGTACATACTCTTTATTGTTTATGGCCACTAAGGTCTCTGCTTGGTTTCTTTAGTGGTCAACTCATGATTACAAAGAAATTTTCTTAAGAGCCTTCTAGTCTTTGCCAAGGGACTTTTCACACTGAACAAGTCCTGGGTGAGATCAATAAAAATAGCCTTATGAGTGGAATCTTCTTGGGAAGTCTCAGATAGGTCAAATAATGACAATAGATAGATCAAATAATGACAATTCTTTGGGAATAAAGCTTTTAAGGAGCTACAGGCTTCTTTTGCTTCTTTCTGTGGCTACCAGGCTCATGGTTTTCTCCATTGGTAGTAGGTTGTTGGTTATTGAGGCTAATGCAGAGCTGGAAAGAAGGGGACAGGCATGGAGCAAGTTAAAGTGCCATAAAGCTTGCTGTTACTAATGAGATTCAGGCATTATTCTTAAATATATGTTGCCTGGATTGCTGCAAGCCCTTGGTTAAGTTGATTCTGACAATTTTAGCCAGTTCTAAAAAGTGTACCTTGAGACTAATACATGTTACAGATCCACATAGCTTCCAAATTTTTTTTTGTATTCTAGAACCACCATTTTCATAGACATTTTCAGTTGTTCTCTTTTGACAGCAGCACTACCATTTTCTATTGCTTTACAAGATTCTACTTGACCTTAGAACTAGATAAAATGACGCATTTCCACGTACTATCCTTACTAGAGGCTGGCATCCAATTTGTGCTTTAGCAAAATCACAAACTATTGCATCCTAAACGTTTGTGTAACTATTGCTTTATTAGAGATCATATTAAACCCATACATGTGAAAGTTCTGCTGATTTTCTAGGTATTTAGTTATGTCAATAATGATTTTTAGGCATCCCCCCTCCTTTTTTCTTTCTTCTTCTTCTTCTTCTTTTTTTTTAAGAGATTTGGTCCTCCTCTATTTCCCAGGCTGGGCTTAAGAAATCCTCCCACCTTAGCTTATCAAAGTGCTGGTAATTTTTTTAATTATTATTTTTTGTGGAGACAATACCTTGCTGTGTTGCCCAAGCTGGTCTCAAACTCCGGGCCTCAAATGATTCTCCCATCTCGGCCTCCCAAAGTGCTGAGATTATAGACATCAACCAACCTGCCCAGTCAGAGGCTTATGCTAATACTTACTCTCAATTGTTTTTACATAAATTGTTTATCATTCAGAATTGTTATAAAAATAATGCCTTTAATTCTATATGGAAAGAACTCTATTTGTAGAGAAGCAGTATGTTTTTCATACTGCTGGGAAATTATTCCAGGGTAACAGTAAATTTTATATTAAAAGAAAATATACTTATGGAATGATGTCAGTAATGTTTTTATCATTTCAGTTTTTTCTTTAATCCTTAATAAGTAATTGGGCATATACTTTATTTATATAACTTTGGCTCATGGCTTAGTTTTAAGATTATTAAAGTTTCCTCACGGACATAACAATTAGGATTTTTAAAAAAATGACCTTGGTACTTAGTTTTAAAAGCATTTGTAATAAAGGGTAATGTTTTAATTTGTCTTTTATTTTCTTTCTTTATTTTCTTTCTTTTTTTTTTTTGACACAAGAGTCTCACTTTGTGGCCCTCTAGAGAGTGCTGTGGCGTCATAGCTCACAGCAACCTCAAAGTCTCTTGGGCTCAAGTGACCTTCTTGCCTCACTTTCCCAAGTAGCTGGGACTACAGACAACTCCCAAATCACCCAGCTATTTTTTTGGAAAAGGGGTCTCGCTTTGGCTTAGGCTGGTCTCAAACTCCTGCTCTTAGGCAGTCCACCCACCTTGGCCTCCTAGAGTGCTAGGATTACAGGCTTGAACCACTGTGCATGGCCCTAATTTGTCCTTTTTTTTTTTTTTTTTTTGAGACAGAGTCTCACTATGTCACCCCTGGTAGAGTGCACGGGCATCACAGCTCACAGCAACTACAAACTCTTGGGCTCAAGCGATTTTCTTGCCTCAGCCTCCCAAGTAGCTGGACTAAGATGCTCACCAAACTCCTGGGTATTTTTTGTTGTTTGTTGTTGTTGTAGTAGTCGTTGTTTAGCAGGCCCGGGCCAGGTTCGAACTCACCAGCTGCGGTGTATGTGGCCAGAGCCCTAATCACTGAGCTATAGGCGTTCAGCCCTTAATTTGTCTTTTTAAATAACTGATGTGAATATTTATGTGGGCCACTAGATAAATATTTCACAGAAATAGTTTTATATCAAGTAATAACAAATGAATTTTCTCAGACCAAGTTTTCCCCTTGAGGATATGTGATAGCTTTGAATTTTATAATTTAATCAGTTCAGATTTATGATGTGGAAAGTGTTATTTTCTGATACTTAACAGTACTAGGCACTCTGAAATTTTTGTGAAAAGACCATTCTGTGGCTGTCTTGAATTTAGTGATCTATAAAGAAAATATGTTTCTATGTTTTTTAAAAGTTAAATGTTTAACCTGGATGGAGTGGAACACATTATTCTTAGTAAAGCATCTCAAGAATGGAGAAGCATGAATCCCATGTATTCAAGTTTGATATGAGGACAATTAATGACAATTATTGACATGGTGGGGGTGAGGGAAGGGGAGAGCAGAGAGGGAAAGAATGAGGAAGGGGTGGGGAAAGGAAGAGCAGAGAAAGGGAAGGAGCGAGGGGGGTGGGGTCTTGGTGTGTGTCACACCTTTTGGGGGCAAAACACGATTGTAAGAGGGACTTTACTCAACAAATGCAACCAGTGTAACATGGTTTCTTGTACCCTCAATGAATCCCCAACAATAAAACAAACAAAAAAAAAGTTAAATGTTTATATTAATATCAATATGTATTTTGTCCTAACTTTATCACCTTAAATTATGCAATTAATTAATGAAAGTTCACATATGCTTCTTTGAATCAAATAATGTCATAGTTTGATATCACTGGGTAATTGTTTTGGTGAACCATCGTTCAAGTATGTGGGGGTGGAGACAGGGAAATTCTGACAACTTCAGGTATTCAAAAATTCAGAAAGTACAGTATCACAGACATAACACAGCCTTTGGGAGAATGTGAAGAAAACAGGAGATAGAAAAACAAAAGTGAGAAAAAATAAATAACACATTTAAAAATAAATAATTGCTGGTAATGGACTATAATAAATATAATTTATTCCAGTAAAAGAAAGATGTATCTATATCAGTAAATCAGTAGATTTCCTTTTAAATTAAAAAAACATTAAAAAATCACACTATTTTATCATTATATGTTGAAAAGCCTTTTTATAAAACCACAGCCATTAAAAAATCATTAATGTAGAAAAAACTTCAGGCTATTCAGTACATCCAACAACTAAACATCATAACTATAAAAGAAATGTAGCAACCAGTTCCATTAAAACAAAAATATGATGGATATTTCTCCTATTAAAACAGTTTGGAAAGTTCTAGCATACTATAAGGAAAAAATAAAATGTCTAGTATAAAATTGCAAAATAAAAGACAATATCATTTTTATTTTTGACAGTGATGAAAACTTCAGAGAACTCAGTAAATATCTACTATAAATAATATAATTTGCCAAAGTGATCGCACTACTAATATTTATTGATTAGAAATGTTAGAAAAAAATTCATTTACAGTGACAATAACCATAAAAATTTTAGGAATAAACATGATAAATTTTATTTGTATAATATGACTTAGATAAAGGTGTTCTGTGTTAATGGGCTCCATATACATTTATTGCAATTCCATTCAGGAACTCAGAGGTTCATTTTCATTTGGTAAAATCCTGTTAAAGTCTTATGAATGAGTAAGTGAGAATAACTAAGAATAGAAGGGAATAATTGATTATGGTGAAAGGTTATCTTATAAGGTATTAAAAGTAACTATAAACACATGGTCACATAGTTAGACAAAAAGGCTGTATATGTCTAGGACAGAGAGAACAAGGGAAACATTGGTATTAATGAGGTAAGAGTATTATTGTTACTTCATTTTGTGGAACTGCCCAGTGTATTGCAGAACATACTATTACTGTTATAACCAAAAGGTAAACTCTCAAGCAGAGACTGCCACAATGGAAAACTAAGCTAGAGTCAGGAAGATAGTATTAGATTTTCAAATACATGTTGCCTTTTAGGTCATTGTATGATCTTAAATGCTTGAAGCTCTGATTCTTCTATTAGGTTTTATAAATTGTTCATGGTGGATCATTTCCTCATGTATTTTGTAATGTTTGTTTATAGATATGCATAATTGTTTTCTGTGGGGATCCTGTGCAATTGGCTGTTGAAATGTTCCTCCAGATCAGTGGTTCTCAACCTTCCTAATGCCACAGCCCTCTTAATACAGTTCCTGTGGGTCACTACCCACAGGTTGAGAATTGCTGCCCTAGATATATCACCTGGTTTCACAGGCCGAGGCCTGATTTTTCTAAAAGCTTTTTTTCCTTTTCTTTTTAAGATTGTAGTAAAATATATATAACACAAAATTCACAATATTAAATAACCATTTTTAAGTTTACAATTCATTGACATTAATTACATTCATAATGTTATTCAACCATCATCACTTTCTATTTCCCAAACTTTTTTTTTACCCCAAACACATTAAACAGTAAGGCCCTATTTCCCCTTTCTGTCCACCTCTCATCACCTCTAATCTATGATACTTCCCCTCTCAGTGAATTTGCATTTTCTAGATATTTCACATAAGTGCAAGCCTACATTATTTGTCCTTTTGTATCTGGCTTATTTCACCCAGTATAATATTTTCAAGGTTCATTTTTGTTGTAACATGTTATCAGAACTTCATTCCTGTTTATGACTGAATAATATACTTCTGTATGTATAGACCACATTTTTTTATCCATTCTTCCATTGTTTGCATTTTTTAGCTATTTCAGATAATGCTACAATGAACATTGGTTTATGAGTATCTGTTTAAGTCCCTGTTTTCAGTTCTTTTGAGAACATAAAGAGTCGAATTTTGGGGTCAGATGATAATTCTTTGTTTAACTATTTGAGGAGTCACCAAATTGCTTTCTACAGGGGGGTGGCATTTAACATTCCTTCTAACATGGCATGAATTTCTCCACATCCTTGCCAACACTTGTAATTTTTCTTTTCTTTTTTCAAAAATTATAATAGGTGGGAAGTGGCATTTGATTGTGATTTTGAATTATGTTTCCCTAATGATTAATGATGTTGAACTTTTCATTATTAGTCATTTGTATATTTCTTTGGAGAAATGTCTAATCAGATTTTTCACCTATATTTGAATTGGGTTGCTTATCTTTTTGTTGTTGAGTTGGAAGAGTTCTTTATACATTCTGGAAATTTATCAGAAAGATGATTTGTAATATTTTCTACCATTAGGAGGTTGTCTTTTCTTTCATTTGATAGTATCTTTTGATGAACAGAAGTTGATAGACTTCGATAAAGTCTAATTTATCTATTTTTTCTTTTGTTGCTGTGCTTTTAGTGTCATATCTTAGGGTCATAAAAATTTACTCTGTTTTGCCCCAGATTTTATAGTTTTAGCTTTTACATTTTGGTCATTGACACATTTGGAGTTAGGTTTTGTGCATAATGTGAAAAAGCAGTCCAAATTTGTTCTTTTGGATATGGAAATCTAATTATCCTACCACTATTTGTTGAAAAGACTGTTCTTTCCGTGTTTATATTTTTCTTAAAGATGTCTGAATTTTATTCATCTGCTTGGTTCATTATAGAAAGTAATACTGTAATATTTTCTAATATATTGGTTGCTATAAATTTGCAGTTAGTACTGTGATTTTCTTTTTTTATTGTTGGGGATTCATTGAGGGTACAAGAAACCAGATTACACTGATTGCGTTTGTTAGGTAAAGTCCTTCTTACAATCATGTTTTGCCCCCAAAAGGTATGGCACACACCAAGACCCCACTCCCCTCGCTCCTTCCCTCTCTCTGCTCTTCCTTTCCCTACCCCTCCCTCATTCTTCCTCTGCTCTCCCCTTTCCTCACCCCCACCATGTCATTAATTATCATTAATTGTCCTCATTTCAAAATTGAGTACATGGGAATCATGCTTCTCCATTCTTGAGATGCTTTACTAAGAATAATGTGTTCCACTTCCATCCAGGTTAATACAAAGGCTGTAAAGTCTCCATTTTTTTAAATGGCTAAATAGTATTCCACAGGGTACATATACCATAGCTTGTTAATCCATTCCTGGATTGGTGGGCATTTAGATT
>CAUYON010196877.1:0-13518 GCA_963573935.1 Arctocebus calabarensis
GCCTGTAGTCCCAGCTACTCGGGAGGCTGAGGCAAGAGAATCGCCTAAGTTGGAGGTTGCTGTGAGCTGTGACTGCACAGCACTCTAATGAGGGCAATAAAGTGAGACTCTGTCTCTACAAAAAAAAAAACAAAAAACAAACAAAAAAAAATAAGTGCAGTGGGACCATTGAACATTTCCACCCACTGCTCTTAAAAGAAAAAAACTGCTTTTTCCAAGAAATACACGTGTATTATGGAAAATACAATGTAGCCGTTCTTAATGCCCCCACTTCACTGTAACACCAGTGACCCAAGTTTTCCTCCACTGTTTCAAAACCCTTTGTGAAAAATCCCACTGACTTTGCTTAAAAAAATAAGATGCATTTTTTGGTTGTAAAAACAAATTGCTCATAATTTAGGGAACCTGTGCTCATGGCTTTTGAGTTGAAGATAATTTTGCAGAGGATTGTGTATGCCTCAAAGAGTCTGTACAAAACATACTTCACTTTTGGGTCCTTACTAAATGGCCTTCATGAAAGCTTCTTTCTTTACGTTTTATACATTTGGAAAGCCCCCCAACACCACCCCCCCAATTGAAACAGTGTCTCTTTCCCACTCAGACCTCGAGTTACTCTGCCAGCTCAGGCATTCTGAGGCTCCAGCCCTGGATTTGCAGCATGTTATTTTTCTAGACAGTCAGTTTCTTCACAATCTTATTTCTCCTGCTCTGGGCAGGCAGGCAGCATCTGCAATAGCCGATAGCTGGTGGCCACTGGGCTCCGGCCCTGCCGTCCTCCTTTCCCAAGGAGCTCAGGGGCTTTGTTCCTAGCGTTCTGAAGAGGAGGAGGAAGAAGAATAATAATAAGCATTTTTGCCCTTAGCTGCCTTTTGGGCAATGGTCTTAGAATGAAAACACTAAAAACATGTAAAAACGAAGGGTGACAGTTGGGATCTCATTAGCTTAGTGGCTGTCATAATATATACCCGGGAAAGAAGCTGTAGGCACGCAGCTGACTGAGACTCTGGGTCTGCACGTGTGTGTGTGTGCGCGAGCGAGCGAGCGCATGGAGGTGGAGCAGGCATTTCAAGCTTTGCCATATAATTTACTTGCCTAAGCTTTAAAAAAAACCCTGTCAGTTGGGTTGCTACAGGCTTGGTTAGTTTTCTTTATGGGCGCTTCTGTAAGTATCTTAAATTTCAGCTTAGGTTATTGAGAGGGGCATTCAATATGAGGAATAAACATATTATTATGACTTCAAGTTTTAAACAAAAAATTACTAAAGAATGAAATGCACCAAGTGCACTTCCTTTTTTTTTTGTAGTTTTTGGCCGGGGCTGGGTTTGAACCTGCTACCTCCGGTATATGGGGCCAGCGCCCTACTCCTTTGAGCCACAGGCGCCGCCCTCAAGTGCACTTCTTAAGCAAATAGCCCAGATCAAGATGAGAGGATTTCCATAGTCTAGAGCACAGGGCTGCTCATTTGGGGAATACACTGGGTTTCCAACCTTAGTGTAACGCCAACTCCCCCATCCAGCTTTCAATTCCTGAATCTTCATAGAAAGCTTCTGGGACCATGTCTATCACTTCACTGTAATTTTCCAATCAACAAAAACGAGTCTAGTTGCTGCCCTTACTTTCACGTCTGATGAAACTGGGTGTACCAATGGTGCCCAGTGCCACGGTGGTCGGAGGAGAAGGGCCTGGGCAGAAGAGACTCAGAGTGGGAACCAGAAGGCTTGGTTCTGAACCCAGCTCTGTCACCAACCTGCAGGGAGGGAGCCTTGCTATGGTTGCTGAAGGCCTGTCCTCCAAATTGACAACATTATGATTCCAGTGGAAATATGGCTGTTTGTGTAAATACAATAAACCCCGTGACCTCAGTGTTCAACCAGGAAACTTCTGTGATCTGGGAACCAGACCAGATGTCCCTCTTCTAAAAGACATTTTACAGCTGTTCACTGGCCTCATTCTGTCCTCCCGGAGGCGGTGGCCAGGCCTCTCAGCTGACCAGATGGAAGCTGATAGAGATTCACTAGTTCTAATAGGTTTTCAGAATTATAAAACGTGGATAATAATGTCACTTTCTCCGTGGTGCTAGGTGTGGCCATAAATCCTGACTGGTGTGGCGATCATGCTGACTTCGCGGTGCCCCCTAGCCTTCCTTACTTGTTAAATATTTTGACTATCACCTCTGGCTCCTGAGAACATCCACAGAGCCCCCTGGGACATCCCCTCAGTGAATGCTGTTGTCCTTCCCAATCTCCCTGCCACCTGCAGGGGCTCAGCAAGCTGTCCACTCCCAACATGAGCACGTGTCACACAGAAGAGACCCCAAGGCCCATTTTATTATGTCCCAGGGAACCTGGCAAGGCCACAAGCTGACAGAGGCCCAGGAATTTGCAACAAAGGTTGCTGCCTAGATGTCTTCTGCCTGGAATTCTTCCAGTTGTACCAGCAAAGCTGAAAGATATTTGATGAAGGAGGAAACAGTTGGTCACTGCTTATCCCACTGCTGCCAAGATAATTGGGAATTTGTGGAAACTAGATGTTTTCGAGGTTTGGACGGCTTAAGACATCTTTGCCAATGGCTTGGCACCTGTGGCTCAGCAGGCTAAGGCACCAGCCACATACACCTGAGCTGGCAGGTTTGAATCCAGCCCGGGGCCGCCAAACAACAATGATGGCTGTAACCAAAAAATGGCCAGGCATTGTGGTAGGAGCCCGCAGTCCCAGCTACTTGGGAGGTGACACGCTTGAGCCCAGGAATTGGAGGTTGCTGTGAGCTGTGGTGCCACCGTACTCTATCCAGGCTTACAGCTTTAGGCTCTGTCTAAAAAAAAAAAAAAAAAAAAAAAAAAAGACATCTTTGCCAAAGCAAAGTGGAAACATGAAAATCAGATCTGCTTTCAAGCATTTTTTTCCCCTCTCTGTGTTCTTAGAGAAGGGAGCAGAGAGTGGCTCATAGGCTGTTATTTCCTTGGGTGAGTGTTTCTCTTCTGATAAGCAGTGGAGCTTTGGAAACTGAGGTTGTATGGAGGAGCTGGTGCCAACTTGCTACCTGTGTTGGCCACCCCCAGATGGCTGCCAATGCACCTCCTTTTTTCCTCCCCGCCTTGCCAAGGCTACCATTCACCTGGTGCTACCTGAGAAATAAGAGCAGTTCTTTTGGGTTAGGCTCTGCTGCCAAGGAGGTCTTGTGAGCCTCAGAAATAGGATGGTCATTGTAGAATCATGGCTATCTGTGATAGGGCTGGATGGGCTGTACATTCTTCACCTGTCCAGGGTCTAGGCCTTTGCATGGAACTTGCTCTGATTCTTGGTTTGAGAGCAGGAGTCACAAACTCAGATGCCTGCAGGGCCAGGTAGATAGTATCAATGTGCAAACAGGGCCGGGGTAAGACAATAGGGCATAGTGAGGACTGTGGCTGAAGTAGGTGCGTCCCTCATTAGATATTATTTTCAGGTATGTGATACAATGTTTCTTAGATCTTAGAGAAGTGTATTTAAGAATGCCCATGGGAAGATTAGAAGGATGTAAGGGCTGCAGGGGAGGCACATTGAAATTGGACTCAAGTGTGAGAACCAACCTTTAGGTGTTCAAACTAACAAAGAAAGAAAAGGAAAGAAAAGAAAAGAATAGAAAAGAAAAGAAAAGAAACCCATCTGCAGATTGTATTTAACTTGGGCACAAAGAATTTGCAGTTTCCAGTAGAGTTTTTTTTTTTTTTTTTTGAGTCAGAGCCTTAAGCTGTCACCCTGGATAGAGTGCTGTGGCATCACAGCTCACAGCAACCTCCAATTTCTGGGCTCAAGCGAGTCTCTTGCCTCCCCAGTAGAGTCTTAATAGAAGATGTGTTTATTGTGTACCTACTATGTGTCAGATAATGCACTGGCATTTTTATCTCATTTAGGGCTCACAGCAATCCTGTGAAGTAGGTCTCTTCTTCCTAATTTTTGGATTAAGAAATGTGGGCACAATGAAGACATATTTTGGTTGGAATTCCTCAGCCAAAATGTGGAGGCATTCGGATTTGACACCCTGACTTTTGTCTTTTAGTCCGGAAGCTCCTGCTCTGTGCCACGGGTTGCTGGGTTTTGTGGCCTTTGCCAGTCTTTGTTCTCTTCCACTGTGCCACTGACATGAGCCCTCCCTGGGGCCATCTGCCTGCTCGGGGCTGACCCAGGGCTTGCTCAGGTCCAGGCTCCTGTCTGCAGCCTGGGCCCTGCCAGTGCTGGCTGCTGGATCCATCCGTGGCTGTTTGCCAGGCCCGGGCGTGAACCTCAGCCCACGGCCTCCCCAGGAGCCCCACGCTGGAGGGGACGCAGCTGCCCTGCTCTCACTTCTGGAGCTTCTCACACACGACGAGTTAGAAACTGCGATCTGCTGTGTGTGAGGAGGGCTTGGAAGTTGACGGTGCACCTTGGGGGAGGAAGGTGTCGTTCGTTGTTCAGAGTTGTATTTTCTTCCCATTTCACATAGACTCAATTATAAATAAATTTGAACATTTGGAATCCTGTAAATTTAGCACCCATACCCAAGTGCCCCAGAAATGCTTTCATATATGCAGAGTGAACGAAGAACAAGTGGCGTACAGTGCAGGGAAAAGACTTTCCTGTTTTCAGGTGTTTTCTGGTGTGTGAAGTTTTTCTTTTCTAGTGTCAGTTACAGTTTCACTCAGAGACCTGTACTGAGGGCTTCCGAGGGCAGCCTGCATGTGTGAAGCCCTGGGCTCCCATGGAAGAACCAGCAGGAGCGGATCTCACAGTCAGCTGCGCAGGCGAGCCCGAGGCCAGGTGCCGCCCGGGCGATCTTCTGTGTGGGTACGCGCCACGCAGGACTCAGTTAGGGCTCAGGCTGACCCTACCTGCCACTTCCGGGTAGAAGGGACCCAGGTTTTTGTGTGCCTTTAGACAAGTGATCACCCTGTCTTGGCCACAGTTCTCACATTGGTGGAATAGAGAGAATACTGGAAACATATGGGGTCATTTTGAGGATTAAGTGAGATAGTATCTGTAAAGAGTGCTTTGTGAACTCTGAAATACTGTGATGGTTACTATAAACACCGAGCCCTTCACCAGAGACTTTTGGACTTGGGTTTGGAGTCTGCTTCCAACTGTGAAGTAGTTAGAATGAGTTTTACTCCGTTCTCGCTCTTTTTCTTGTATTATGCAGCTTTTCACTTACGAGCCTCAGAAAAGCAATTCCTCGGTGTCCGAATACGTGTATTCCAGATCCTCAAACACTCCTTAAATCTTTCATCAAACTTAATCGTTCTTTCTCTTGTTATCGCTTTTCCCAAATGCATGTCTGTACTTAGCTATGTATGATCAGACAGGGTCTTATTAAATTTCTTTGCAAGGATAAGCAGGGAGGCATCCTTCCTAAGGATATTTGCTTTATCTCCGAGGAGAGGAGAAAACTAGTTCTGCCAAATGAATGAATTTAAAATGTGAGCTATCATGCAGCTGCGAATAGATGGTGGTAGAGAAAGGATGGGCCCCCTGGTGTCTTTGGAGCATATCCTCTGGTGGCAACCTCTGACGTGGCTGACGGCAGCCAGCAATGTCTTTTTAATTTATATTATAGGCATTTTATACAGCATTCGAGTTGGCTAACAGGTGGCACTAGAATAAAATATTAAAAATATTAAGAAACCATTCAAAGTAAGATTGAGGGTAAATATAAACTAAAAGAAATGTTCAGACAGTGGGGAGAAGTGGAATGCACGTATGCAGGTTATATGATTTGGCATAGTTGTTGCAGGTGGGCCATGCATATGGCTTTGAGCTTCTTGAAAGGCAACAACAACAAATCAAATGTAGTCTTGTCATGAGAGAAAATACATCAGTTCCTGGGGAAGGCCAGGGTTTCTCAGTTCTCTGCTTCAGCTTGGGGCTAAACAGGGCACCAGGCAACGTACTCCACAGCGGCCTCAGCCGCATCCCACAGCAAAAGCAGGGGCAAGATTTTAGCTGTTGTTACTTTTCAGGTTCTTGGTTAAAGCCAAGGGTGAATGACTTCTAGAACCTGCTGTTCATGGTGGTATAGTCGGTGATCACTTTGGGTCAATGTGGTTCAAATACACAGTTTCCCACGGCTCTACACACTCTGCTTTGGGACAGGAAGGACTAACTTCACTTATGCACAGCCAAGGGACATGTGATCTTTGAAGGAAAACCCAAAGATAGCCCATGTGCTTCCTGTTGTGCCTGGGAAGATTTGAAGAGGAGGAGATTTAGCTTATTTTTGGCTCGAGTTTTCCCAGGCAATCCGGGCATCCATGGCTATTTGAGATAATTTCACCAGTCATTTAGCTGGTGATGTGGGGGCCAAATCAGGCTTAAGCTTGGTTTTTTATGTGTAAAAATGGTCATTTGGGGTAAGGGCAGGGGTGGAGGTTATTGCCTGGTCAGGAGCTTGGACGAGCCTGGCTCTCTGACCTAGCTCCTGTGGCCCTGACTGTGCCATCAGATCCGATGGGTTGCCTGTGCTCTGGGGTCTCCTTATCTCACGCTGGGGTGAATGGTCATTATTTTGGGGCCCACGATGGCGAAAGTTCCCTACTCACCATATTGAGGTGATGTCTAGCTAAAGACCTCTAAATGTAGATGAGATTTTTTTCTGTACATGAACTGTAGCATTTGAACATTTCTTTAAGTTTGCAGAAATAAAAGAAATATAATTTTAATAATAGAACTGCCCTTGTTCATTTTAGAAATAGTAAAATGAAAATGTTGAAAAAAATTAAAAGGAGCTCAGTTGTCTTTTTGTGGTTTGGAAAAATTTATATTGTTTCCTGCCTGTGAAAGAAAGACATGATACAAAAGAAACTTCAAGATGAGAGCCACCATCGTGATGCCAGCATCCTGCGATAACCACTGTTGACATTTCCTTCAACTTTTTCTGTATTTCTATCTAGATACACCTATCTGAAACCATATATATTTTAATGTTTTTATTCACATCTTCATACAATAATGGGAAGCTTAGTATGAACATTAAAATATATCCCAGAACTCTTTTGTAAGACTACTGAAGATTCTGGGTGTAGAAAGTATATTCTAGACAAATCATTGGGGAAAAGGTGGGAAGGTGAACAGGATAAAATGAGATGAATAGGAGAGGGGAAAATGAAACACTAGGTGTGTGTTGACCATGACTGAGGGACAGCTCTGGCATCGCCCCCTACATGCTGTGGTTTCTACCATCCAGAGATAGGCACGCAGAGCTAAGGTCCTCAGCAATTAGAGCTCAGGCTTTGGGGATGGACGGATCTGAATTTATATCTTGGCTTTTCTTCCTTCTAGCATACTGCTTCCTTTTTCTCCTTTGTAAGATCCATATACATCTTCCTTCATCTGGTTATTGTAAGGACTTAAAGATTCGAGGTGCACGAAGCTTAATCCAGGCACATAGTAGACCCTCACCCACGGTTGCTGTTATTGTTACTATTAATGTAAATATGAGTAAACAGTGTCTTAGAGAGGGTCATGCCCCCGTGATCACACAGCTTGTCAGTGGTAAAGACAGGGTTTGAACTCAGATGTGTTGGGTTGTAGAGTTCATTTTCTAGACACGAGTAGGTCAATGGAAAAGAAAAAAAAATTAATTTCTTCAGGAGTCTAATTTTTTTCCCCTTCTGCATCAGATGTCTGTGAAGGAGAGGATGCCAGTGCTTTGGTGCCCATATTGGCCTTTTGGGGGCAATTTCAAAGATAGCAAAGCATTCTGCTCTCTGGCTGTAAAACTGGGAAAAAAATGTGCCTCCTTTCTGTGATGGCGTCTGCAGCTGGTGGCATCTGCAGATAACAAGAGAGGGAGGGTTAATGTGTGTATTTGTTTTTGCCCTGGAAAATGGCAATGAATTTCATGCTTAGGGGTGCTGACTACTATTTAGCAATGAGGCTTTTTTCCACTAGATTAGGAAACAGATGTTTTCTGGTCCATTGAGGAGTTTTAAATGCTGGAAATGCTTAAGAGTCATTTTCCAGGGCTGTTGACCTCAATTCTTGGATTATGATCATTCTGGCTGGGGTCCAGTGCTCCAGAGCTTTTAATCTGTAGAGACTCTTTTGTGTATTTATTCTATTCAGCTCAATGTGACCTTTTAAATCCTTAATTCATGGAGGCATCATTTGGATTCAGGAACTGAGTTATTTTAAAGCTAAATAATTAAAGTATCAGGTTCTTTGACAAGTGAACTACCTCGGAATCAGGCTTGGGGTCAGTTCAGTCGGGATCTTTGACTTCTCAGGTTCTCCCATATTCTTTTCCCAACATTTTGAAATAACAAGAACAAAATTAATATTATCTGGAATCCATTGGGTATTTATTCTCTCAGTCAGGATAGTATAGGTCTTGCCGCAGTAACAAAAACATCCCCAAATCTCAGTGGCCTATTACAGCAATTATTTTCTTGCTCATGCTGTAATGTCCCAGGAGTGTCTGTCAGGCATGCTGTTTGTCATGGTCACATAGTTACCTGGGATGATGGAGACATCCTCTCACATGATTCCATGACCTCCATAGTAGAAGGAAGGGTATGTGGTGGATCTGTCACAAGCTTCATTGACCAGGCTGGCATTGACCATCGCTGATGGCCCTGTGAGAATGGTCCAGGTCTCTAGGGATATGGAGAGTTCGGAGTGTCCTTTGGGGCAGTCAGAAACTGGACAAATATGCTCTTTGGTCACTGGACTCTAGGGACTGTTACCCTGAGGGCTGACACTCTGATTACAATTCACCTCTATAAGAGAAGTTTTGTGTGTTGTTACTTTTATTATTTACTTATTTTTTTAAGTTATCTGCTGATTTTCGGAATCATTGCTTCAATCAAACTACTGACGCTTTAATTGTCAAATACTTGCCTCGAGCATAACTTGGATCATGGAAATAGAGTATAGGGGAAGTGCTGTCCTCATTTTGCAAATGACCTAGGCTGGTGGCCAGTGGCTATAAAGAAGTTGGATGCGGTATCCTTTGGTGGTAGAGACCAGCGCATTCCCTTGGGCAGCAGTCTGCACCAATAAACTTACTGATGCCCCAGATTACCTCCACTGGTTTTTGTTATGGCTGTCATCAGGGAGATGGTGCCACTAGGCATGTGTTTTGGGACCTTGAGATGGATTTTGAAAAGCAATTCCTGCTTGAAAAAAAATTCAATTATAATAAAATAATTTCAAAATAGCAGATTAGTATCTCCTATCTAGTTTTCCTACCAGTCTCCGCCTACCCCTTATTTTATATGTACTACTGCTAATGTCATCTTGGTTTGCTTACTGGTAAGTTACTATCACCGAGCAGCCGAATATCTTCAGATGGACTTTCCATTGTCTACAGGGAACATTTGAACACCGTAGCAAGGCACAGGTAGCTCTTCATGATCTTGTCTGCATCTCCTAACAAAATAATCATGATTTGTGTGTAATGGTGTGTCCATGAAATTTCTGCACAACGGAGGACCCCTTTCAACTGCCTACCAAACAGAAAAGTGAGAATTTCTGCTAAGAAAGACTTCATCTTTCCTCTCCACTCTTTGTGATCCTGCAAAAAGATGCTAACTGTAGGAAAGATGATGGACACAGAGTGCTCATGTTGCAGGGGCAGGTGCTTTGGTGTTCTGTACCCATCTGGGTCTCTATAGTCAATGAAGACTGATCCACCTCTGCTCCAACAGTAGGTTCCTCGGAGCAGGTCAGACCTGCAGAGGAAATGTGCCATGTGGTAACTGAGAGAAGAGACTTTAGACTCGGTCATTATGGTGACCTTCTCTTGGCCATTGGTCATGGGTTGTTACTATGTCCTTCAGGAATAGGAATTGGAAATTGATGTCATAAGCTTCCCCAGAGCCTGTGTAGATGCTGTCCACTTATGGAGATTAAATATATTTTGGCTTTCATGGCCCAAGCTGTATTTGACCATGTTCCTCAAGTCTTAAGTCAAAGATAAGTTATTATACTCAGTCCCCGGGACTGGGCATGACCTTTATTCAGTGAACATGAAGATTCTAGGGCTCAATACAGCTAGGTTCTGGTGAGTGATGGCTCCCTTCAGACACTTTTTAACAAAGAAATACGTGTGTCAGGAAATGCAGCTCACTCAAAAAGGTTAGGGTTTGCAGGCGTCTCCTCCTTTTCTCTAGAACATTTTTCTTTCTCTGGAGAGAGACCTGTTACAGCTATTCACTGTCTAGGTGGAAGGGACAGCTCAGCAGGAACAGCTTCTGGTGGCCCCTCAACTGTGGGATGCACAGAGTGAGGGAGGCTGTTGCTACTTTGTGCGCTGCTGAGGCTGTCTGACCTAATGGAAGGGCTATTCCCTGGGTTCTACCCGCTGGTATAAGTCTACATTTATGTGGGGGAAAATTCTCTCTCAGTCTGAGACAAGCAGAGTGGGTAGAAGGGATCTACCTGTGACCCTTCCCAACTACCCATCTTCAACACCTGTTTAGGACGTCGTCGTCGTCATTAAGTGACATTTAGGGTTTTCCCCAAGTAGTTGGTAAGCATCCATTTCAGCAAGTTGAAAACTGGCTCTTCAGGGTGATACTACATGCACTTAGCTACCCCGTACTTTGTGGCTTGCTTTGGAAAATACATTTTTGTTTTCCTTCTTTTTTCTTTTTGTGGAAAATCCAATAAAGCGTTTCCTTGACTCAGACCTTTTCTTGGTGTGCTTAATAGTAATTTAGCAGAAATTTTTAGCCTTTTGCTGGCATTGCCAACCTCCCTAGGAGTCTGCTTATAGCACCAGAACAGCCGGCGTGTGGGAGTGGAGGCTGATTCTGCAAAACTGAGTGTGTTTCCTGCACGTGCCCTCACATGGCCGCTGCTCTCTCTTTCTATCGCTCACCCCCTTTCATGCTCTTGAGGATCCCCTGCTTCAGTTCTGCACTGCCAGTGAAATGGGGGATTGGGTTTCAGAAGGCAAACATGCGTCCTGTCTTCCTTTGTTTTGTTCTATTTCCACGGAGACCCGCATCTGTGCGCCTTGGTTGCATGCCGAGCCTTAGTCCAGTCAGAGAATGGTGGAGTCTGTCCGGTGTTGGTCGGAGGAAGAGCTGCTATGACTGTGGTCAGTATGAGGGATCGATGACAACTGTGAGCCATGGGACCTTCTGCGGCTGCATGGTATTTTGGAAATGATTTTTAAGCTCAGACTTCAGTGACAAACAACAGAATAGGAATTAGTTTCCAGGGCAGGGAGATGGCTGAACCACATGGTAAGGTCAGACCCAACAGATAATTTTCAATAAATGGGGAGTATGACTTGGGCGGTGCCTGTGGCTCAGTGGGTAGGGCACTGGCCCTATATACTGAGGGTGTGGGTTCGAACCCAGCCCCCCACTGAACTGCAACAAAAAATAGCCGGGTGTTGTGGCAGGTGCCTGTAGTCCCAGCTACTTGGGAGGCTGAGGCAAGAGAATCGCCTAAGTCCAGGAGTTGGAGGTTGCCATGAGTTGTGATGCCATGGAACTCTACCAAGGGTGATAAAGTGAGACTCTGTCTCTAAAAAAAAAAAAAAAAAAAAGGAGTATGACTTGTACATGCCTCAAGATTTATTTAACTCATCAACAAGGGGATGAGAGGTTGGCAAAGCTGATTCAAGGGAGCGTGAAGTAAGTATATATAGTCAAAGACACAAAATGATGCCGGAATAAAATCTGCTGAGACACAATTGAAATATATAATGGTGACAAGGTGAAAACACATACATTTTTGGATTGCTTCTTCTGTGGAACAGAAATTTTTTTGCAGCTTATCAATCTTCCGCAAGTTAACATCTGACTTTACGATCTGAATCCTAAAGAGTAGTAAATATTTAGTCTTAAGTTTATCTTCTGTAAGGCATCAGGTGTCCCCTTTGTGGCTTTGCTAGAAGACACTCTATGTGACCTCGGAAGGACATCTACTCACCTTTTTGCTTCATTTCCAAATTTGGGGTAATTTTTCTTAACAATACTTGATGGAACCATTGCAGAAGCAGTTCTTGCAGTCAGGCTCTGAACAATCTTCTAATTTCTTTTTTTTCTTACTCTGTCACCCTGGGTAGAATGCCATGGTGTCACAGCTCACAGCACCCTCAAACTCTTGGGCTCAAGCGAGTCTCTTGCCTCAGCCTCAAAGTAGCTGGGACTACAGGTGCCCACCACAACACCCAGCTGATTTTTATTGTTCTTGTAATTGTCATTGTTGTTTTCAGCAGGCCTGGGCTGAGTTCGAACTGGTCAGCCCCGGTGTATGTGGCCAGCACCCTAACCACTGGGCTACAGGCACCGAGCCTGATTTCTTGGTTGATATTTTTTCTGAATCATTAGTTATTTGGGGGGTATCTGTGGCTTGGACATTGTCTTTCCATTTGCCATATCCTGCTTTCCTTCCAGTGTGGCATGTTGTGACTGTTTTCAGGGATGACAGCTCCTAGGTAAGTCATGTGGAATAACATTCTTTTCCTCTTTCTCTTGGTTGTTTTTTTTCCCCCTCCTTGGTCCAGGTTGGAAAACTTCAGTCACAGAGTAAGAATGTATATCTTTAAACGGGATGATTATTTTGGGGATGGCATAATTTAAAAACAAAGTTGTATTTTTATCTAGGTCCAGAACAGACTTTTTAAATGAATCTTGTGAAGAAACTGGTTTCAACATAGGAAATGACTATTTTAAGTTTATATGCAGCAACTTTTTTTTTTAATTTTTGAATTGAAAAATTTCAAGTTATGTTTTTATTGCCTCCTGAAGCAAGGATTTCTTGGCTAATTAGTTGATCTCCTGTGTGTGCCCAGGCACCCCCCCCCCCACATCCACGTGCTCACACATGCGCATACATCTTACTAATTTA
Organism: Arctocebus calabarensis; assembly: GCA_963573935.1. NCBI lineage: Eukaryota > Metazoa > Chordata > Mammalia > Primates > Lorisidae > Arctocebus > Arctocebus calabarensis. The sequence continues at coordinate 12,820 of CAUYON010196877.1, forward strand.
AATTTCATGAAAGAAAAATGTGTGATTAATTTGGACACACTTGATTCTTACTTAGTGAAAAGCTAAAGCCTTTAGGGCAGACAGTTTTATGTGTCAATTACTTTATTTAATTATGTTTCAGGAGCCATGATTTGACTCCCCAGTGTGACTGAACAAGTGTTTTTAATGGATTTCCACGGTTCTTTCTTTCTTTTTTTTTTTTGGAACAGCATAATTTCAAAGAATATGCTGTAGTGTCAGAGTCCAAGATCAAAGTCTTAGGAGAGGGACTTCTGGGCGTGGGGACGGCGTGGGCAGATGGAGGCAGCCTTGTGTGGGTCTACTGGGGCCTTTGATGCACCAGGAATTTCCTTTTCCAATTCCTGAACATTCAGGGCTTTCTTTTCCTGGTAATTAGTTTGTGGGGATTTAATTTCTGTCTCAAGTTAAGGTTCTAGGGATTTTGGGGGTGGCACTTCCAGGTCCAGATTGTGGTCTTAGGACCATGTTACTGGGGCAGAAGTTTGTTAAAAAAAATTGTACTTTCTTGGATTCCCCCTGGTGATGGCTTAGGGAATCTTCATTTTTTTTTTTTTTTATTGTTGGGGATTCATTGAGGGTACAAGAAACCATGTTACACTGGTTGCATTTGTTAGGAAAAGACCCTCTTACAATCGTGTTTTGCCCCCAAAAGGTGTGGCACACACCAAGACCCCAAGA
>CAUYON010196883.1:0-16696 GCA_963573935.1 Arctocebus calabarensis
GAAGCTCCTATTAGCATTATAAACTAATTGTTATATATCTCACTGCTCCAGATTATATGCCCAAAACAATTCTAAATTCCTCTGCAATATTCTATCTTGTTTAGGCCTTGAAGTCTTTGACAATGGCTTTTAGCTAGAAATGAAACCAGGGCTTAAATCAACCAAAAATATTTTTAATTCAGCAAGAAATTTCCATTAGATTTCCATTCTTTCCATTAGAAGTGAGCTTTGGGGTACCTGGCCAACCAGGAGAAGGGCAGAGGAATTTGGAGGAGCATGGGGTGGGGGAAGAGGAATAGTAAGTTTAAGCTGTGATATTGGGGGTAAAGGGGAACCTAAAAGATAGTCTTAAGTTGTTCACCTTTTCGTTTTGTTTTGGCCAAAGAATCTGCTAAGGAAATAATTTTGGGATCTGCTTTCTTTTGGACGCTTTCTCATGCTAATAAAAAATAAAGACCATTAGATGTTTGGAATTGTGTTCCCTTTTCATTCTAAAGCATTTCTTAAGTGAATATATTTTGCCCATATTAGAAGTTCCTTGTAGTAGCCACTGTAACACTAAATGACCCATGCTGAAATGATGCTATGTAGAAAGATAAGCAAATACATTTGGGTTACAACTTGAATTACATATAATAAACAGAAGTCTAACCCGATGAAGTAATAGACTTGAGGCTCATATTGAGACAAGCATGTCAGAATCTACAAATGGTGAGTCAAGAGCTGCTTGTGCATGCTGTAGCTCAGAGCCCCCAGCCTCACACTAAACCTTTTCTAGAGCCCTGATGAATTCATAATTCCCAGCATATGGAGGGTTTGGAGAGATCTTTCCAGAGCCAAACTATCACAGACAAAATAAGACAAGTCTGAGGAAAATTCTCATGAAGTTTTGATCAGGGACAAAACATCTGGGCCAGCTTAGGGACAGAATTATTGAGACCTACACTTGTCCTCTTCACTAAACAGATGCACAGCAAAAAATGACAAAGATGGATGCACACAAGAAGTAGTGTCAATAATCAGACAGAGATCCACCAGGGAAATATATTTTAAAATATAGTCAAGGATTTCTAAAAGAGGTTACCTGATTGCTAGGAGACACAATAGACTTGGTATTTGGGGAAATAAAATAAAAAGAAAAAATTTTTTAATTTAATTGGAGTGTGGGCCCAATATAAGACTTAACGTCTCTGTGGTTTCAGTCTGAAAGATTACCTGGAAGCTCAAGGCCTCTGAGGATCACATCACCTTGGAGTCAGGGGCTTTGGGCTGCAATGGTGAGATCTCAGCTGAATCACAGTTGGCCTCAATAATTGAATGCTTCCTGAAAATAAGAAAGTCAAGTCATCAAGACAAAGCTGAGTGTGTTCTCATCACAGAAAGGGAAGAGTCATAGCAGTATCTAGAATGGGGAGGAATATTTATGAAGGGTTGGGGCCTATTTTCTTTCTTTTTTTTTTTTTTTTTTGAGAAAGAGTCTCACTATGTTGCCCTCGGTAGAATGCCGTGGCATCACAGCTCTTAGCAACCTCTAACTCTTTGGGCTTAAGCGAGTCTCCTGCATCAGCCTCCTAAGTAGCTGGGACTACAAGCGCCCACCACAATGTCCAGCTATTTTTTGGCTGTAGTTGTCTTTGCTGTTTGGCAGGCTTGAGCTGGCTCCAATCCACCACCTCCCGTGTATGACTGGTGCTCTAGCTACTTGAGCTATAGGCACCAAGCCTTTTGTTTTGTTTTGTTTTGCTTTGTTTTTTTTTGAGACAGAGTCTCAAGCTGTTGCCCTGGGTAGAGTGCTATGGTGTTTAGCTCACAGCAACCTCCAACTCTTGAGCTTAAGCAATTCTCTTGCCACAGCCTCTCAAGTAGCTGGGACTACAGGCACCCGCCACAATGCCTGGTTATTTTGTTGTTGTTGTTGTTCTTGCAGTTGTCATTGTTGTTCTAGCTGGCCCCAGCCAGCTTGGGTATATGTGGCCAGTGTCCTACCCACTGAGGTATGTGCACCACCTGCCTATTTTAAGGCAGCTCTTCCAATGAGGGGGCTTGAGTAGAACTGGGCAAGGATCATGATACAATAATTTATGTCCCTCACAGGGAAAGGTGAGGGTTTTGAGGCCAATGTCTCAGAGAGTAAACAGCAGTTTGAGGCTATGTGTTGAAAAGTTGCAGAGTTCATTTAAATGGTTTCTTTTTAAAACATCTTCAAAAAACAATAAAGTTATTTACAATTTTTATCACCCTGGGCAAGAATTTCCTGTAATAGTAAAACCATGTTGATGTCAGCAGTAAGCTGTTTGGGTGTATGTTTTCTGCTCTTCCTGTGTACTGACTCAAAATTTATTATGTGGACCAAGATATCCCCTTTGCCTCTAGGAACTCATTCTTTTTTAAAAAAATTTTTACTTGAAATTATTGTGGGTACATACTAGTATTTATTTATGGTGCACATGTGATATTTTGATACAGGCACATGATGTGTATAATCCAATCAGGGGTAATTGGGATATCCATCATATGAAGCATTTATCATCTCTTTGTGTTAGGAACAGTCCATTTCCACTCTTTTAGTTACTTTAAAATATACCATAACTTATTGTTGACTACAGACACTTGTTGTGCTATCAGCATTCTTATACTAGTTGTCACCCACTGTGAGTAGTTAGGCTAGGGAGCAGGACCAAGTGCTCCCAGCCAAGCAGAAGTGAGTGGGACACCAAGCCTGATGGAGTGTCCTTCTCACCTCTATGTGGCCTCTTCTTTCATACTTGCCATTTGGGGTCTGCTATACCCTGCGTTCCTAGCACATAGTCGATTTCTGACCAGAGCTCTGTTTTTTATGATGCCCTACTTTGCTGTCACCCTAAAAATCCTAAATTTAAATGTGAATTAAAGCTTTGCTTCAAGGCCAACAATCATTTCATCCCCTCAGATCATCGGTTTATGTAATGTAGAGCAGTGACAAACTGCCCTTCCAATAGTCATGTGTATGACCCATGATCCTTACACTTGGAAATCAATTTATACTTATTACCATAATGATTGGCTCATAACTTTTGTTGGTTGTGGTATCTCACATCTTGCTTAATTATTTGCACCAAATCAGCCCTCCCACAATGTTTACATTAAAACTCTGCCAGGAGCTTGCTGTATAGTCACTTTTTTTCCTTTGACAATTGCCAGAAAAAAACCACATGTAATCATTAAGGCGAGGAACAAAGTCCTGCACAGGGGAGCTTCAAAATCATGAATTCCTGTGCTTGTGCACAGTAAGCACTCAGTAATTATTTGTTACATGAATTTTAGAATCTCAGAATGTCTCAGATTTTCCCACATCTGAGAGATGAGAGTTCTGTATCCATTTTTAAGGCCTTTGTGCATAAATTTTCTTGATGTACTATACAATGATACTTCATCAAACATGAGTTTGGGGCAGCAATTGCATCATCTTTTATTAATTTTACAAGTCCCTTTCTCTTACCTTCCATCGCTGGGGCAGCATCAGTAATGATACCAGATATGGTGACAATGAACAAAGAAAGTCACTTTAACATATTCTTCACTGCTTTGTATCAGTATCTTTAGTCGTGTCTTTTCATGGCACTAAAAAAGCTATTTCTTCAGTGACATTATATTCGTCATCAATAGCTCTAATAAAAATAGCAAGTTGAGTCATATTTGTAGCATCAGTGCTGTCATTCATCACCAAAACATAACATTTAAAACTAGCAGCTTTAGTCTCCACACTTCTTTTAATAGATTTCCTAGTTTCTTCAATTCACTTGGCTATAGTCCGGTGAGACAAACTGATTTTAGAAATATCCTTCTTTTTTCCAGAGCAAATTAGATCTGCCGTGCTTACCACACATTGCTTAATAAACTCACCATCAGTAAATGGTTTTGAGGTTTTTTAATATTAACTATACTATCACATAATTGAGCTTTTACAATGGAATCTGAGTTGTAATTAAAATAAAAAATGTGTTGGGCAGCACATGCGGCTCAGTGAGTAGGGCACCGGCCCTATATACCAAGGGTGGCGGGTTCAAATCCAGCCCCAGCCAAACTGCAACAACAAAATAGCCGGGCGATGTGGTGGGCGCCTGATGTGGTGGGAGGCTGAAGCAAGAGAATTGCCTAACCCCAAAAGCTGAAGGTTGCTTGTGAGCTGTGACGCCACAGCACTCTACTGAGGGCGACAAAATGAGACTCTGGCTCTAAAAAAAAAAAATTTGTTGAGAAGACAGACTTTTTTCCAGTTCCGCTATTTTGTCCTTATGACACAGTCCTTCATGCACTTGAATTTGGCTGCATGTTTTTAGATATAATGCCTTTTCAAATTATAGTCTTTGAAAACTTGTACAAATTCCCTACCAATTAAGCAGAGAGCCTTCCTATTTGCCTGAACAGAAAAGTCTCCCATCTGTCCATTTTCACTGAACAATCCTCCTTCATCTGTAATTTGTCTTTGTTTAGATTCTGTTTTTTGGTTTGTCGGTTTGTTTTTTGTTTTGAGACAGAATCTCAAGCTGTCTCTCTGGGTAGAGTGCCATGGCATCTTACAGCAACCTCCAACTTGGGCTGGAGTGATCCTTTTGCCTCCGTTTTTCTATTTTTTAGTAGAGACAGGGTCTCATTCTTTGCTCAGGCTGGTCTTGAACCCATGAGCTCAAGCTATCCACCCACCTCGGCCTCCCAGAGTGCTAGGATTACAGGCATGCGCCACTGTGCCCAGCCTTAGGTTCTATTTTCTTTTGAGATGTTGTGGAAGCCATGCTGGGATTAAAAAATAATAATAGGCTCCGCGCTGGCCACATACACTGGGGCTGGTGGATTCAACCTAGCCCGGGGGCCTGCTAAAAAACAATGACAACTACTACAACAACAACAAAGAGCCAGGGCTCGGCGTCCAGCGTCCGTAGCTCAGTGAATAGGATGCCAGCCACAAACACCAAGGCTAGCAGGTTCGAGTCCAGCCCGGGCCCACTAAACAACGACGACAACTGCAAACAAAAATAGCCGGGCGTTTTGGTGGGTGCCTGTAGTCCCAGCTATTCCAGAGGCTGAGGCAAGAGAATTGTTTAAGGCCAAGAGTTTGAGGTTGCTGTGAGCTCTGACGCCACAGCACTCCACTGAGGGAGACATAGTGAAACTATCTCAAAATAATAATAATAATAATAATGATAATAATAGATAAGGGACTGTATTTACTTTTTTTTTTTTTTTTTTTGAGACAGAGCCCCAAGCTGTCACCCTGGATAGAGTGCCGTAGTATCACAGCTCACAGCAACCTCCAATTCCTGGGCTCAAGCGAGTCTCCTGCCTCCGCCTCCCAAGTAGCTGGGACTACAGGCACCTGCCACAACGCCCGGCCACTTCTTGGTTGCAGCTGTTATTGTTGTTTGGTGGGCCCGGGCTGGATTCGAACCCACCAGCTCAGGATTCAGGGGGTCGGCACCCTAACCCGTTGAGCCACAGGCACCGAGACTGTATTTACTTTTATTAAGAAAATTAATTGACAGGAAACTAGAATGCAAGGTTCAGGCCCTTCCACACTGTGGCTGCCAGTGAAGGGCGAGGAGGAGGCTGATTGCAGCGAGATGGGCAAAGTGTGAGGCACCACAGAGATGAGGAAGTACCTTAATACTCCAATAAGAATGCTTACATGACTCCTAAATAACATCAAATACTGAACATTCCAATGGTAGATCAAAGTATTATTGGTAATCGCTGTTTGCTAAGTCACTAAGCGGACACGTACCATCTGCTGGTGTCAATTCGGCTGTGCTTGGAAGGTTTTGTTTTTTGTTTTTTTCTTTTTTGAAAAAGAGTGTCACTGTGTCACCCTGAGTAGAGTGCTATGGTGTCACAGCTCACAGCAACCTCAAACTCTTGGGCTTAAGCAATTCTCTTCCCTCTGCCTCCCAAGCAGCTGGGACTACAGGTGCCTGCCACAACGCCTGGCTATTTTTTGGTTCTAGCTGTCATTGTTGTTTGGCAGGCCCTGGCTTGATTCAAACCCGCCAGCTCCAGTATATGTGACTGGTGCCCTAACTGCTGAGCTACAGGTGCTAAGCCCCTTTATTAGGTTTTTAACTACTTAAAAACTGAGCTTTATAAGAGTTAAAGTTTTAATATTCTTATTACTTTCTTAGTCTTTTAATTATTACTCTATTTAAATAAATGACTACTATTTTTACAGTAACCTATAATTCTATTTTAATCAAGTGTTTTAAACCTTTTAAAATCTGACAGTTTCTCTATGATCAAAATACTAACTTAAAGCCCAGCACGGTGGCTTACGCCTGTAATCCTAGCATTCTGGGAGGTCAAGGCAGGTGGATTACTTGAGTTCACGAGTTTGAGATCAGCCTGAGCAAAAGTGAGACCCCCATCTCTACTAAAAATCAAAAATCTGAGGCAAGAGAATGGCACAAGCCCAAGAGTTGGAGGTTGCTGTGAACTATGATGCCACAGTACTCTACCCAGGGCTACATCTTGAGACTGTCTCAAAAAAAAAAAAAATACTAACTTAAGTCTTTTTTGGCCTAAAATTAACTATGAGATTGCCCATTGGAGCCCCTAAATAAAGCCAAAAAAAAAAAAAAAAGGGTGGCACTATAGCTCAAGAGCTAAGGCGCCAACCACATATACTAGAGCTGGTGGGTTCGAATTCAGCCTAGGCCTGCCAAACAATGACAACTACAACCAAAAAAGGAAAAAAAAATAGCCCGGCATTGTGGTGGGTGCCTATAGTCCCAGCTACTCGGGAGGCAGGAGAATCGCTTAAGTACAGGAGTTTGCGATTGCTGTGAGCGGTGACGCCAGAGCACTCTACCCAGAGTGATAGCTTGAGGCTCTGTCTCAAAAAAAAAAAAAAAAAGCCTCTCATCCTAGAGAGATATTAAATTGGACTTACTTGACAATTTATAACACGTTGTCAAACATATAATAGTAGATCTTCTTTCAGTTATATATAGGTATATTATAAACATTTAAATAGGCTCGGAGCCTGTGGCTCAACGGGCTGAGGCACCAGCCACGTACACCTGAGCGGTTTCGAATCCAGCCCAGGCTCGCCAAACAACAATGACGGCTGCAACCAAAAAATGGCCGGGCGTTGTGGCAGGCGCCTGTAGTCCCAGCTACTTGGGAGGGAGGCGGAGGCAAGAGACTTGCTTGAGCCCAGGAATTGGAGGTTGCTGTGAGCTGTGATGCCACGGCACTCTATCCAGGGTGACAGCTTGAGGCTCTGTCTCAAAAAATAAATAAATAAATAAACATTTTAAATATATTTAAATTCATACAAATCTAATGTATTATAGTCATAATTTTAACTGTTGCTAGATCTTTCCTAAGCTTTTATTTATTTATGATATTAATATAAATATTCTGAAGATCATATAAAATTTATAAGAGTCTAATGATCCAGATGTCACATGATTAGTCACAATTTGGATTAATTTAAAATGCTACGTACAAAAAAAATTAGTTAAATTTTTTTTTAATTTCCTTGCCAATTAAAAATTTTCATCAGATTTTAGCCATGGGTAGTTTGTTTGTCATCCTCAATTATCATTTTAAATTCTTCTCTAAAAACATTTACAATCAATTATAGTCCAAAATTACATTTCACAGAAATGTTAACAAAAACATTTAAACACAGGGCGGCGCCTGTGGCTCATCAAGTAGGGCGCCTGCCCCATATACTAAAGGAGGCAAATTCAAACCCAGCCTCAGCCAAACTGCAAAACAGAAAAATAGCCAGGCATTGTGGCAGGCGCCTATAGTTCTAGCTACTGGGGAGGCTGAGGCAAGAGAAACGTCTAAGCCCAGGAGTTGGAGGTTGCTGTGAGCTGTGTGACGCCACGATAAAGTGAGACTCTGTCTCTACAAAAAAAAAAAAAGCATTTAAACACAGATTTTTGATACTTTTATGATCAATAGCCTAAATACAAACTTCCAAAATGTTAACAAAGACTGATACATAAAGACTGCTAACAAAAAAGATTGCTAACTCAACATCAAACAGAACAAAAATTACATAAGACCAAACTAATAAAAGACTAAAGTAATTTTTATGTTTTTAAAATTTTAAACATTACTAATTATTTTTATATTATGTTTTCCAAAATCAAAAAGGCTTCCTTTTCTTTTAAATTATCTTTATTTTACAACAAATAAGTATACTTTTATAAGCAAAATTAAAACATTTACCTTTCTCTTTATCTAAATTCTCCAATATTTAAAATTCCTCAGGGTGGTACCTGTGGCTCAGAGGAGTAGGGCGCCAGCCCCATATACCAGAGGTGGTGTGTTCGAATCCAGCCCCAGCCAAAAACTGCCCAAAAAACAAAAAAAAAAACCTATTCCTCAATGGGTAAGGCCAAAATTATGGTTGCCCAGTGACTTGGAGATGATTCATTATTCAAAAAAAAACTACTTGTTTTGCTAACAACCTGGACTGCCTACAACAAAATTCTCTCCCCCTGCCAAATGACATGATCCTAATGATAAGCCTTCCCAATGCCAAGAGATAAAAATGTCTATATCGCTAACCTAAACAGAGAGTAATCATTCATACTTTCATAAGAAGATTTTTTTTTATCAAAAGGGGAAAATGTCAACCTACAGGCCACATATGACATGCTTCCAAATTATCACCTGGAGGAGGTCTTATAGTTCATGGCTTACATCTTGTCCTTGAATAAAGATTCGTATCTTGAGTCCCTCAAATTTTATCATGAACTCCTCACACTGTTGATGTACTGATTAATACATAACCTAGCAGCATTCAAAAAGACGCGAATTTGCTTCTAAATCATGGAGTTATGCTAATTTTTTCCTAAATCATGAGATTTTACTGATTGTCTTCCATGTAAAATATTTCAGCTTGTCTGATATCTCCTCTAGCCAATGATTATAACCTTTGTATTATATTCTCCAATGAAAAAGAACAACTCTGATACGAAGAGTCACATTCCTTTCTCCTAAACTTTCTCATAAAAATGTTCCAACCTGGCTCAGTGCTCATAGCTCAGCACTTAGGATGCCAGCCACATACACGGAGGCAGGTGGGTTCGAATCCAACCCAGGCCTGCTAAACAACAATGACAGCTGCAACAACAGCAACCACAACAAAAAAAATAGCCAGGCGTTGGGGTGGGTGCCTATAGTCCCAGCTACTTGGGAGGCTGAGGCAAGAGAATCGCTTAAGTCCAAGATTTAGAGGTTACTGTGAGCTGTGACACCACAGCACTCTACCTTCTACCAAGAGTGACATAATGACATTCTGTCTCAAAAAAGAAAAACAAAAACAAAAAACATTCCAACCTGTTACAGACTTTGGAAAACACTTAATTTTGTTGGTGTGTCTTCCTAGGTCTACCCTCAAATTTGACTCCCATTAAACCTTTACCCAATTATTTCTGCCTCAACAGCCTTGATTTCAGTCAATTTGCTTTGGTAATATATTGCTTTGTTTACAATTTTTTTTATCTGTGTCCATGAGTGAGATATGGCTAAATTTTCTCATCTGAACCTGACTTCTTAACTTGTGATATTAAAGTTATAGCTAGCCTTATAAATGAATTGGAGGATATATATATATATATATATTTTTTTTTTTTTTCCTAATCTCCAAAGAGTTTGTACAAGGTAAGCATTATTTTTCCCTTAGCTGTTTATGGGAAGGTTTAAAAATACTGATTCAGGCTTGGCTCCTGTAGCTCAGCAGCTAGGACACCAGCCACATATACTGGAGCTGGCAGGTTTGAATCTGGCCTGGGACTGCCAGACAACAATGACAACTACAACAACTACAACCAAAAAATAGCCGTGTGTTGTGGTGGGCATCTGTAGTCCCAGCTATTTGGGAGGTTGAAGCAAGAGAATCGCTAAGCTCAAGAGTTAGAGGTTGCTGAGAGTTGTGACGCCACAGCACTTGACCAAGGGTGCCATAGTAAGACTCTATCACAAAAAAAAAAAAAAAATAAATACTGATTCAATGTCTTTAAACATTATAGAACTTCAAATTACCATTTCTTCTAGGGTAAATTGTATTTTTCTAGAAATACCCATTTCATCTACCTTTTCACATTTTAGGGATGACGTTAATCATAAATCCTCTTACCTTTCTATTGTTTGTAGAATTGGTAGTGAGATCTGAATTTTCCTTACTGATATTAGTTACCTGTATGTTATCTCTTAACATTTTTCTTGATAATTTGCTGGGGATTTATCAATTTTGTTTTTTTCCAAAATCCAACTTTTGTTTTTATTGATTCTATTATATGTTATTTTCCATTTCATTAAGTTTGCTGTCACATTTATTCCTCTTCTTTTCTTGTCTGTATGTGGGTTTCTTTTGTACTTTTGTAACAATCCGGAAAGGTTGAGTTATGCTGTTAAAAAAACTCTCTGGGCTCGGCGCCTGTGGCTCAACATACACCTGAGCAGGCGGGTTCAAATCCAGCCTGGACCCGCCAAACAACAATGACGGCTGCAACCAAAAAACGGCCGGGCATTGTGGCGGGCGCCTGTAGTCCCAGCTACTTGGGAGGCAAAGGCAGGAGACTCGCTTGAGCCCAGGAATTGGAGGTTGCTGTGAGCTGTGATGCCATAGCACTCTATCCAGGGTGACAGCTTGAGGTTCTGTCTCAAAAACAAAACAAAACAAAACAAAAAAAAAAACAACAACTCTCTGAAAATCTCAGGGCTTTCAACAACATAGTGCATTTCTCAGGCATGCTATTTGTTTCATTCAGAGTGGCTGGTTCCTTCTCAATATTGTCTTTACTCTGAGGTTCAAGCTAGTAAAGCAGCCACTATTTAAAACATTGACGATCATTATGGCAGAGGGTATGGTGACAGTATGGTAAACCATATGTTGACTCCAAACTTCTGCCAAGGTATGATACATAACACTTCTATATACATTCTTTGACCATAGCAAGAATTGTCTATTGCTAGAGATGAGCAGCGAATCTTTGTTAATAATGATATAGAATCCCATATCTTATTTTTCTAACTTTTAATGAGTTTGCTTATTAACTTTCAACCTTTCTTTCTTTTTTTTTGTTAAGCAGGCCCAGGCGAGGTTCAAACCTGCTGCCCGTGGTGTGCAGGACCTGCACTCTAACCCCTGAGCTGCAGTGCCCAGGCCTTTTCTTTCTTTTCTTTTTTTTTTTTTTGTTGAGGCAGAGTCTCACTATGTCACCCTTGGTAGAGTGCTGTGGTGTCACAGCTCACAGCAACCTCAATCTGTTGGGCTCAAGCAATTCTCTCGCCTCAACCTCCCAAGTAGCTGAGACGACAGGTGCCTGCCACAACACCCGGCTATTTGTTGTTGTTGCTGTCATTGTTATTTGGCAGGCTTGGGCTGGGTTTAAACCCACCAGCCCCAGTCCATGTGGCCGGCACCCTAACTGCTGAGCTACAGGCACGGAGCCACCTTTCTTATTTATTTATTTTTTTTTTGAGACCAAGTCTGGAGCTGTTGCACTGGGTACAGTGCCGTGATGTCACAACTCATAGCAACCTCAAACTCTTGGGCTTACGCGATTCTCTTGCTTCAGCCTCCCAAGTAGCTTGGACAACAGGTGTCACAATGCCCAGTTATTTTTTGGTTGTAGTTGTCATTGTTGTTCGGCAGGACTGGGCTGGGTTGAACCCACCAGCTCCGGTGTATGTGGCTGGCGCCCTAGCTGCTTGAACTACAGGTGCTGAGCCCTTTCTTATTTTTTAATATATGCATTCAAAGCTATAAATTTCTCTGTGTTAGCTGTATTACATAAATATTGATACATAGAAATTTTATGTTAAAATTTTTCAGTTCAAAAAAATTTTAATTTTCTTTGTGATATCTTATTTGACTTATGTGTTATTTAGAAGTTTTTACATTTATTTTTTAATTTCAGGTTAATGTGAGGGTATAAACAACAAGGTCAAAATATTTTATTTTGTTAGGTAGAATCCCTCTTGGGGTTATTTCCTGAAATCAAAAGGTATGCAAATACACTATGCCCATTCAGTGGGAGCACCCCATCTTCTTTGCCTCTCTCCCCAACTTGAATTAAAATGAATTTTTCTCCTATGTGGGCGTACATTAGATTGTCTATTGGCTTCATATTAGTATTGAGTACAGTGGATAATCACTATCCATTCTTGTGATACTTTACTAAGCAGAATGTATCCATCCAGGTTGATACAATAGATGTGAAGTCACCCATCTTTTTATGGCTGAATAGTATTCCATAGTATGCACATACCACAATTTGTTAATTCATTCCTGAGTTGATGGGCATTCATACCACAATTTGTTAATTCATTCCTGAGTTGATGGGCATTCATACCACAATGTGTTAATTCATTCCTGAGTTGATGGGCATTTAGGTTGTTTCCACATTTTGGCGATTGTAAATTGAGCTGTGGATAAATAGTCTAGTCCAAATGTCCTTACGATAACATGATTTATTTTCTTCTTGGTAGATGCCTAGTAGTGGGATTAAACGGGAGATCTAATTTGAGTTCTTTGAGGAGTCTCCATATTTCTTTCCATGGAGGCTATATTAGTTTGCAGTCCCACCAGCAGTGTAAATGTGTTCCCTTTTCTCCACAACTACACCAGCATCTGGAGCTTTGAAACTTTGTGATGTGGGCTATTCTCACTGGGGCTAGGTAATGTCACAGAGTGGTTTTGATTTGCATTTCTCTGATGATTAGGGACGATGAGCATTTTTTCAGATGTTTGTTAGTCATTCACCTGTCTTCCTTAGATGAAGGTTCTGTTCATATCTCTTGTCCAGAGATAGATAGGATTGCTCTTTTTTGTTGCTTAATTTGAGTTCTCTGTAGATCCTAGTTCTCAAGCCCTTGTCAGATTTGTAATATGCAAATTTATTTTCCCATTCTGAAGGTTGCCTTTTGCTTTGGTTGTTGTATCCTTAGTTGTGCAGAAGCTTTTCTGTTTGATTAAGTCCCATTTGTTTATTTTTGCTGTTGTTGCAATTGCCACAGAAGTCTTAAAAGTGTTGTTTTTTTTTTCCTTCCTTCTTTCTTTCTTCTCTTTCTTTTTTTGGCAGAGTCTTACTCTGTTGCTCTACGTAGAGTTCTGTGGCACCATCTTGAATTCCCAAGCTCAAGCAATGCACCTACCTTGGTCTCTCAGCGTGCTAGGATTACAGGTGTGAGCCACAGACTCCCAGAGTTCTAGGATTATAGGCATGAGCCACTCCACCTGGCGAGAAGCATTTCTTAATTTCAAAACAAATGTGTAGTTTTAAAAGTTTTTTCTAGTATAATTGCATTGTATCAGAGAATATATTCTACATGACTGCAAACCTTAGACTTTTTTTTTTAGATCTTACTTTCCACTACCCAGTCTTGATAGAGGAACCCAAACCTAGAAGAGACCCTAACCCCACTTAACTCCTTGATTTCAGCCTTGTGCTGCTATGAGCAGAGAACTCAGTTTATCTCTTCTGAATTCCTGATCTATAGAACTGGCAGATAATAAATGGGTGTCATTTTAAACCGTTATTATGGCAGTAATTTGTTATGCAGAAATAGAAAACTAATACAGTGTTTCCACTGGTAGATAAATCACTCAATTTTTATCTAAAATGTCTCTTCATATTTATTCTTGAAGGATATTTTAGCTGAACATAGTAATGCAGGCAAGCAGATTTTACACTGAAGATATTACTCTGGTTTCTATTGTTGCTGTCAAGAACTCAGTTAACTGTTGCTCCTTTGAAAATAGTCCTTTATTATCCCTCTGCCTATCTTTAATATTCTTTTTTCTTTGGTTTTCTAACAGACTTAATTTAATGTGCCTAGTTTAGATTTCTTTTAATTAACTGAGATTTGTTGCTCTGTTTTGTTTTTTTTTTCTTTTATCTATCTAGATTTGTTGCTCTTTTTTTTTGGAGGTTTTTTTTTTTTTTTGGCCAGGGCTGGGTTTGAACCCACCACCTCTGGTATATGGGGTCAGGGCTCTACTCCTTTGAGCCACAGGTGCCTCCAGAGATGTGTTGCACTTATTGATTCTAGAAGCTTGAAGTCTTTCATCAGTTCTGCAAAATTCAAATATGTCTTCTAATAACTGTCTCTGTTCATTCTCCTCTCTCCTCCTGGGACTCCAACTAAATATAAATAATAACCTTCTTGCTCCATTCTCTGTGACTCTTACCTTTGCTTTTGTATTTTCCATCTTGTTGTCTCTATTTCATTCTATCCATAGTTTTCTCTATTTCATTCTATCAATAGTTTCCATATTTTCTAGCTCATTCTTTCTTTTCACATGTTAAACTGTAGTTAAACCTGGCTTGGCGCCTGTAGCTCAAGCAGCTATGGCGCCAGCCACATACACCTGAGCCACATACAGGTTCGAATCCAGCCTGGGCCCACCAAACAATGACGGCTGCAACCAAAAAATAGCCAGACATTGTGGTGGGTGCCTGTAGTCCCAGCTACATGGGAGGTGGAGGTAGGAGAATGGCTTGAGCCCAGGAGTTGGAGGTTGCTGTGCGCTGTGATGCCACTGCACCCTACCCAGGGCGACAACTTGAGGCTCTGTCTCAAAAAAGAAAAAAAACAAAAAACAAAAAAAACTGTAGTTAAACCTATCCTTTGAGTTTTAAACATCTACTATTACATTTTTATGTTCATAAATTTGTATTTGGTTCTTTTCTAAGCTGCTATGTTATTTTTTATAGCTTTTAGCTCCTTGCCAAAATGTTCAAACATGGCTTTTAGTGTTTTGAGGACAGTAAGCAGAGTTTGTTTATTTAACAATCTCTGGTAATTCCAATTTCTTGAGCTGCGTAGATCTACTGAACTTCTGTCTGGCTCCTGTTCACAATATTCCTGCTTCCTTATGTCTACTTGTCTTTGATGGTGTAGGACATTGCATTTGAAATATTACTGTAGAAATCATTTGAGGCTTAGGAGGATTTTATCTTCTTCTGAAAGGATTTTCAGTTGCTTTATTTTTTTTTCAGAGACAGAGTCTCACTCTGTTGCCCTCAGTAGAGTGCTGTGGCATCACAGATCACAGCAACCTCCAGCTTTTGGGCTTAGGCGATTCTCTTGCCTTAGCCTCCCAAGTAGCTGTGACTACAGTTGCTCGCCACAATGCCGGGCTATTTTTTGTTGCAGTTTGGCTGGGACCGGGTTCGAACCTGCCACCCTCAGTATATGGGGCCTATGCCCTACTCACTGAGCCACAAGTGCCACCCTTCAGTTGTTTTTTCTAGGTGGTTGGGGATTCTATCAATCTGAATTCACCTTATTATAAATACCAGGGCTTGAGATTGGGAAACTCAGACAAACTGAAACTGGGCTATAGTCCACAAGTCACCTATTCGCTCTCTTATTATATTATAGAGGGATGTCTTCCTTGACTTTCCCAATCCCACCACAGGCTTAAGTGCCCCATCTGTGTGATTCCAAGGCAAGCTGGAATCTAACGAGCATTTATAACATTATCTTACAGTCTCTCCACAATTACACTGCAAGTGTCTTGAAGATAGTGGGTATGATTTAGTCTGTATATTCAGCATTTTGCACCGTACCTGGGCAATACCATGTACGCAGCAAGTCCTGTGGAACTAAACCAAAATTTAATGGAAGAAATCTCCCTGACTATCTCTCAGTTCCCCACTCTGAGAAGACAGTAAGTCTTCAGCACACTCTCTACTACTCAAAATTGCTCTGTAGGTGAGATTTTTCTGTGGCAGGAATGCTAAGAGATGCTGATTTCTGCATCCATGCTGATGAGGAGAAAGAGTGGAAGGCAAAAAAGACACAGAAATACGAGGCTAAGGGCACTTCAAGTGAGTAAGTCTCTGGAAATGAGCGATATTATGGGACCAGCCCACGCTTTCCAGGCTGTGGAACTGATGGGGTCTGAACCCATTGTATCCAGACTGCCAAGGAATGTGGATATCCTAGCTGACTTCTGGGTGGCGCTGTGGTAGCGTATCTAGGAAGCCAAGGCAGAATGGTTTTTAAGAAAGCAATCATACCTACCTTGCATGCTGAACACACAGGACTTGTGGGTTGTATCTACAAAGGCCACTTTATTTTTGTCTTCCATTGACTTTTAACTCCTTTTAATTGGGGTTAGAATGGCCCTTTCTGTGGCCATGGGTAAAAATTCTTTCAAGTGCAATTCTTTTCTGGGCTCCCATAGAAGTGTAGGAGTCATTTTAAGTTAAAAATGTAAATTCAGTTTACTAATTAAAATGGTCCAGTCCCACCTTCCTGACCCCAACTTGGGAAGACCCCTTTCCTGTTATCTTGTCTTTTTCTACTGTTAAAATTATAGGAGTCGATTCCTGCATATGTCATTCACGAGTAAAGTCCTGGAACCCTCCATCCTCTACACTGGCAGGTAATGAAGACAGCCAACCACAGACCACCTACACTTGTGAGCCAAAAGAAAGTTTGAAGTTATCAATTAGGAAACAGCAAGAAAAACCGTAATATGTTTTTCTTTTAGCATCATTGAATAAGTGCTTCTGACCTGACGCTGTTCTACCTTTGCCTATTACTGATTACACTAATCAGATTTATGTTTTCCAGAAATGTCATCAAGCCACACGCAATAAAGATGGTTCTAGTCCATGAACCCCTGTATCACTCTCCTCTGGAGAAACCCCAACTGCCCCCTTCTATCATCACCCGATTCAGCAGG
>CAUYON010196886.1:0-28208 GCA_963573935.1 Arctocebus calabarensis
GGGCTTAAGCGATTCTCTTGCCTCAGCCTCCCTAGTAGCTGGGACTACAGGCGCCCGCCACAGCGCCCGGCTATTTTTTTGTTTTGCAGTTTGGCCGAGGCCGGGCTTGAACCCGCCACCTTCGGTATATGGGGCCGGCACCCTACTCGCTGAGCCACAGGAGCTGCCCAACAGATAGACATTTAATAGTGAGATCTCGGGAATGAGGCAGCCAATAGGAGACTTTGATATCCTTGGTGGCCAGGGAGGCTTGACCACACAGGATAATCTGGAGGGGACTCTAGCTATCTAAGTAAATATGCAACTTCATGCTTGCACAATCGAGAGATAGGAAACTTCAGCAGACAATAAAAACTGAGATGGGTTCATAAACTGCTAGAACTTCAGCGGATTCCCAACCCATACACAGTGGCACAGAGTAGAAGTTTTACTAGCTCCAGATGTTTGAGTATAATCTTTGGCTATTTATTGGCAGACTAGTGAGTAGTGTTGACTGGTGGCAGCTTCTAGAATTAAAATTAAAAGGAAAAATAGGGCGTCACCTGTGGCTCATCGAGTAGGGCACCGGCCCCATATATCAAAGGTGGCGGGTTCAAACCCGGCCTCGGCTGAACTGCAAAACAGAAAAATAACCAGGCATTGTGGCGGGCGCCTGTAGTCCCAGCTACTCAGGAGGCTGAGGCAAGAGAATCGCCTAAGCCCAGGAGTTGGAGGTTGCTGTGAGCTATGTGACGCCATGGCACTCTACTGAGGGTGATAGAGTGAGACTCTGTCTCTAAAAAAAAAGAAAAAGAAAAAGGAAAAATAATCAGAGCTTGTCAGAAGTAATAGAAAAAAAACTCCCTCACATTGATTAGAGACATCATTAGCTGTACTCTGCAATAGAAGTAGACTCTACAGAATTAGTCCAGGCAAGTGCTAAGCATAAAGATAAAAAATGGGGTGGGGGGTGGATCAGAATACAGAGTTGTTACATTATCTTAAATGTCTAATTTTCAACAAAAAATGAAGAGACATGCAAAGAAATGGGAAAATGTGACTCAGGAGGAAAAAGCAATCAATAGACTCTGTCTCAGAGAGAAACTATGATATTGTACTTCTAGGGCAAAGATTTCAAAGCAGCTATTTTAAATATGTTCAAGAACAATAGAAAATCAGGTTAGAATAATTAAAGGAAAATATGATTACAGTCACCTATCAGAATATTAATAAAGAGGCATCATACGCTCAGCTCCTGTACCTCAGTGGTTAGGGTGCTGGCCACTTACACCAAGGCTGGTGGGTTCAAGCCCAGCCTGGCCTGCTAAACAGCAGTGACCACTACAGCAAAACTTACCAGGTGTTGTGGCGAGCGCCTATAGTCCCAGTTTGTTGGGAGAAGGCTAAGGCAAGAGAATAGCTTAGGCCCAGGAGTTAGAGGTTACTGTGAGCTGTGATGCCACAACACTCTACCAAGCATGACAAAGTGAGAGTCTATCTGAAAAAAGGAAAAAAAAAGGAGGGATCAAGAAATTCTGAAGATGGAATAACTTTGCATATTAAAAGGGCTTAGTAATGTATGGAAGATCAAAAAGGGAGAGTTGGTGGGTAAGCTTGAAGAGAAATGATAATTTTTGAAGATAAGAATGAATTAAAATGAAGAGAATCTTAGGTATCTGTGGGACATCAGTTATGCCAACATACATGTAATAAGAATCTTAGGAGAGGCTCGGCGCCTGTGGCTCAACGGGCTAAGGCGCCAGCCACGTACACCTGAGCTGGCGGGTTCAAATCCAGCCCGGGCCCGCCAAACAACAATGACGGCTGCAACCAAAAAAAAAAAAAAAATGGCTGGGAGTTGTGGCGGACGCCTGTAGTCCCAGCTACTTGGGAGGCAGAGGCAGGAGACTTGCTTGAGCCCCAGAATCGGAGGTTGCCATGAGCTATGATGCCACAGCACTCTGTCCAGGGTGACGGCTTGAGGCTCTCTGTCTCAAAAAAAAAGAATCTTAGGAGAAGGAAAAGATTTGGAAAAATTTGTTTGAAGAAATATAAATATGGCTTAAATTATGTCAAATTAATGGAAAAAAAATTGATTACATTTAAAAATCTTAATGACCTCCAAGCAAGATAAAGAGATCTACACTTGGATACATTGTTATCAACTGATTTACATCTAGATCCAAGGAGAGAATCTGGAAAGCAAGACAAGAACAATTCATGATGTACAGAACATGACTTCTGTTTTGTTTTTTAGGGGTAGGGGTAGGGTTGGCAGTTAGGGTTAGAGGATTAGGGTTCAGTGGCTGACTTTTCTTTCATAAACAATGGAAGACAAACAATGTTTATGAATGTTTCATTCATAAACAATGGAAAGCAGTTGAATGACATTCAAAGTGCTGAAAGAAATAACTGTTATTAATCAAGAATCCTGGCTCAGTGCTGTAATCCCAGCATTTGGGAGACTGAGGAGGGTGAATTGCCTGAGCTCACAGGTTCGAGACCAGCCTGAGCCAGAGAGAGACTACCTTACTCTCTAAAAATGTCAGGTTGAGTGGCACCCATAGCTCAGTGGTTAGGGTACCAGCCAGATATACACCAAGGCTGGAGGGTTCAAACCCGGACCAGGCCAGCTAAAACAACAATGAGAACTGCAACAACAACAAAAATGGCCAGGGCTTTTGGCGGGCGCCTGTAGCCCCAGCTATTTGGGAGGCTGAGGCAAGAGAATCACTTAAGCCCAAGAGTTTGAGGTTGCTGTGAGCTGTGATGCTAGGGCACTTTACTGAGGGCAACATGGTGAGACTCTGCCTCAAAAATAATAATAATAAAAATAAAAGTAGTTGGGCATTGTGGCGGTTGCCTGTAGTGCCAGCTACTAGGGAGGCTGAGACAAGAGAATCGCTTGTATCTAAAGGTTTGAGGTTGCTGTGAGCTGTGATGCCACAGCATTCTACTGGGGCCAACAAAGTGAGACTGTCTCAAAGAAAAAAAATCCTGTGTATACATGTCAAAGTATACCCTGAAGAAAATCAAAAGATAGTCTAACAAGTGGGAGAAATTATTTGCATATTGTATGTCTAGTAAGAGTGTAGTATGTAGAAAATAATAACTATTATACGTCAACAATAAAAACCATACAACCAAGAATAAAGGATCTCTAGACATTCCTCCAGAGGCTGGGTGCAGTGGCTCATGCCTATAACATGGTACTCTGGGAAGTCGAGGCGAGTGGATTGGTTGGACCCAGGAGTTTGAGACAAGCCTGCGCAAAAGAGAGACCCCATCTCTACTAAAAATAGAAAAAAAATAGTCACACATAATGATGGGGACATGTAGTCCCTGCTACTCAGGAAGCTGAGGCAAGAGGATCGCTTTAAGCCCAGGAGTATGAGGTTACCGTGAGCTATGCTGGTGCCATAACTCTCTACCCAGGAAGGACAACAGAGTGAAACTCTGTCTCAGAACAAAATATGTATGTGTGTATGTATGTATGTATGTATGCATATACATACATATACAAATGACCAGCCAGCACATGAAACATCAGCAATTACAGAAATGCAAATGAAAGCCACAATGACATACCCTTTGTAACCACTAGGAGAACAGTAATTTAACAATGAAGAAGAAAAGGCAGACTGGTCTGAGTGCAGTGGTGTTTAT
Source organism: Arctocebus calabarensis (assembly GCA_963573935.1). Taxonomy (NCBI): domain Eukaryota; kingdom Metazoa; phylum Chordata; class Mammalia; order Primates; family Lorisidae; genus Arctocebus; species Arctocebus calabarensis. Next base: position 3,646 of record CAUYON010196886.1, read on the forward strand.
AACTAATTGATCACAACTATTTATAGATTCCTTTATTCCTTTTCCACTCCCACTCCTTCATCTTAATAAAAAATAAATAAAAGAGGGGAGGAAGGAGAAAATAAGAAGTGTTGTCAAGAATGTTGAAAAATTTGAAGCTTGGCACCTATGGCTCAAGTGGCTAAGGCGCCAGCCACATACACCTGAGCTGGCGGGTTCAAATCTAGCCCGGGCCACCAAACAACAATGATGGCTGCAACCAAAAAATAGTGGCGGGCACCTATAGTCCCAGCTACTTGGGAAGCAGAGGCCCAAGAAATGCTTGAGCCTAGGAGTTGGAGGTTGCTGTGAGCTGTGATGCCACAGCACTCTACCCGGGGGGGGGGGTCTGTCTCAAAAAAAAAAAGAAAGAAAGAAAGAAAAATTTGAGCCCTTATATGTTGCTGGTGGGAATATATGGGTATCCCAAAAGTCAACCCTAAAGTTGCTATACACAAGAAAAATGGAGGTGTATTTCTCCCTGGTCAGGAATCTCACCCCATCTGCACTCCAGGTGGAAAAAAGGAAAGGTCACTTTAACTGCAAAGAAAAAAAAAAAAAAGAAAAAGAAAAATGGAAAATGTAGCTGAATGTACCTTTATGATTATTATTATTATTTTTGAGACACAGTCTCATGTTGTTGCCCTCGGTAGAGTGCCATGGCGTCACAGCTCACAGTAACCTCCAACTCTTGGGCTTAGGTGATCCTCTTGCCTCAGTCTCCCAAGTAGCTGGGACTACAGGTGCCCGCCAGAACGCTGGCTGTTTTTTGTTGCAGTTTGGCTGGGGTCCAGTTTGAACCCACCACCCTTGGTATATGAGGCTGGCACCACAGGCTGGTATATGGCACTGAACCACAGGCACTGCCCTGAATTTACCTTTATTCCCAAAATTTTACAAAATTTTGGGTAACATTGGGTAACACATAGAGATTATCATATAAATATTTTGTAGCATGGTGAAGCCACTATGGAGAGCAGTTTGGCAAGTTCTTAAATAGTTATGGAAATACCATACAACACATTAATTCCACTCCTGAATCTGTATCAAAATAATTAAAAACAAATATTCATACGAATACTTGTGCACAAATGTTCACAGCAGCAACATTCATAATAGCCAAAAGATTAAAGCAACCCAGGTGTCCACTGACAGATGATTTGATAAAATTTTGTGTATGGAATATTATTCAGCCATTAAAAGGAATAAAGTACTGAGACCTGATTTAATGTATGTAGAAAGGCCACATATTGAATGATTTTACTTATATGGACTATCTGGAGTAAAGAAATTCTTAGCGGATTACATGGTTTTCTTGGGGGCACAAGGACAGTCCGATTCAAGAGTAAATACTTAATAGATACAAATTTTTTTTTTTTTTTCTTGAGACAGAGCCTCAAGCTGTCGCCTTGGGTAGAGTGTCGTGGCATTACAGCTCACAGCAACCTCCAATTCCTGAGCTCAAGCGAGTCTCCTGCCTCCACCTCCCAAGTAGCTGGGACTACAGGCGCCCGCCACAACGCCCAGCTATTTTTGTTTGGGTTGCAGCTGTCATTGTTGTTTGGCGGGCCCAGGCTGGATTCGAACCTGCCAGCTCAGGTGTACGTGGCTGGCGCCTTAGCCCGCTGAGCCACAGGCCCCGAGCCTAGATACAAGATATTATGGCAGTGAGAAAGTTTTGAGATTAGAGAGGTGATGATTGCACAGTATTATGAATGTCCTAAATGTCACTGCATTGTATGCTTGAAAATGGTTCTGTGAATTTCCTATAAAAAATAGTTTTAAGGGTTTGGCGCCTATGGCTCAACGGGCTAAGGTGCCAGCCACATACACCTGAGCTGGCAGGTTCGAATCCAGCCCAGGCCTGCCAAACAACAATGACAGCTGCAACCAAAAAATGGCCGGGCGTTGTGGTGGGCGCCTGTGGTCCCAGCTACTTGGGAGGCAGAGGCAGGAGACTCGCTTGAGCACAGGAATTGGAGGTTGCTGTGAGCTGTGATGCCTCGGCACTCTATCCAGGGTGACAACTTGAGGCTCTGTCTCAAAAAAAAAAAAAAAAAAATACTTTTAGGGGCTCGGCACCTGTAGCTCAAGTGGCTAGGGCACCAGCCACATACACCTGAGCTGATGGGTTCGAATTCAGCCGAGGCTCCCCAAACGACAGCTACAACCAAAAAATAGCCATGCGCTGTGGCCGGCGCCTGTACTCCTAGCTACTTGGGAGGCGGAGGCAGGAGAATCGCTTGAGCCCAGGAGTTGGAGGTTGCTATGAGCTGTGATGCCATGGCACTCTACCCAGGGCAACAGTTTGAGGCTGTCTCAAAAATATATATATCGTTTTAGGCTGGACACAGTGGCTCATGCCTATAATCTCAGCACTTTTGAGGCTAAGGCTAAAGGATTGCTTGAGGCCTGGAGCTGGAAAGACCAACCCCGGGGAACATAGTGAGACTCTGCCCTTAAAAAAAATTTTTTTTTTTTTTTTTTTAAATTTAACAGGGTGTGGTGGCATGCACCTTTAGTCATAGCTACTTGGGAGGTTGATGAAGGAAGAAGATCACGTGAGTCCAGGAGTTAAGGGTTGTAGTGAGCTATAATCAAGCCATTGTACTCCACAGTTTTGGTGAACATAGTGAGACCCCATCACTCAATAAGTAAATTTTTTTTTTTTGAGACAGAGTCTCAAGCTGTTTCCCTGGGTAGAGTGCCATGCCATCACAGCGCACAGCAACCTCAAATCTTGGGCTTAAGTGATTCTTCCTTCAGCCTCCTAAGTAGCTGGGATTAAAAACGCCTGGCTATTTTTTTGTTGTAGTTGTCATTGTTGTGGAGGGCGCCACCAATAAGTAAATGATTTTTAAAGAATTCTGTATCTGTCTAAACTATTGGGGTTTAATTTTATGTGCCAACTTGGGGAGGCTAAGGGATGCTCATTTCTTGGTATGTCTTTGAGGGTGTTTCTGGGGGAGGTTAGCTTTTGAATCAAAGTTCTAAGTAAAGGCTCAGTGGCTTGTGCCTATAATACTAGCACTCTGGGAGGCTGAGGTGAGTGGGTCGCCTGAGCCGAAGAGTTTGAGACCAGTCTAAACAAGTGAGACCCTGTCTATACTAAAAATAGAAAGCTAGCCAGGCCACCTGTAGTTCAAGCTACTCTGGAGGCTTAGGCAAGGGTATTGGTTGAGCCCAAGAGTTTGCTATTATATTATTGCGAGGTAGAATGCCAATAGCACCCCACCCATGGCACAGAATGAGACACTCCCTAGGGGAAAAAAGTATTCTACGTAAAGAAGGGCAAATACCTTCTATCAGTTGAGGTGGAGGAAGAGAGAATTGTCTCTCCCCTTGAGCTGAGACTTTCCTTTTTTTCTGTCCTTGGACATCAAAGTTCTTGGTTCTTGGGCCTTTGGAGCAAGAAATTTAAAAAATTTAAATTTTTTAAATAAGAGACTTCTTTATTATTGGAAGTCTCACAACCATGGTATTAAGCAAGGAATTTAATGTGATGAATATTCCTTGAAATAAATGGGGTGTAAATTGGTTCTCCAAACTTTTGTTTCTTGAGATACTTTGATAGTTATGTTATTTGCTCGTAGTACTATTCAATGTGTCTGTTGTGCTGATATCATTTACATTTTATTTTGCTACGTGGGTAATCAATTTATTAAATATTTGTATTGCCTTTTTTTCTTTTTTTGCAAGGCAATCTATTTTAGTGATATAAAGTGAAAAAGCCATAGAAGGCTGTTGGGAATTTACAGTCAAAAAGAGGGATTAGAGTACTTCCAAATCCCTAAAGTTTAAATAACATTCATTGAATCAGCAATTTCTAGGCACTGTGTTGGTTGCTGACTATATTATAGTGAACTAAACAGATAGGGTCCTTTTCTTCTCAGAGCTTACAGTCTGATATAAAAGACACCTCACCAGCCCAGAACTGGTATTCTGAGCTTTCTGAGCTTTGGGGGTGCTTCCGGGTTTCATACAAGGAACAGGCACATCAACTTAAAGAGATTGGGAAAAGCTTCATTCAGTAGGTAATGTGATTCACACAATGCACGTGAATCTGTTTCTTGTTCACAGAACAGAATTAGTTCCACAGGTACTCCAGAAAGCATAAATAAAAGAGCAAGAGCCTGTTTCAGAAGAAGGAAATGGTCCTTAGGCTCTATATTATTTGTTTTCTTCCCTTTGGTTATACATTACTATGTGCCACTAAATCAAATATCCCATGAAATGTAAAATACGACATTTTTTATACACTAGTGTTTTTATCTTAATTGTAAGATACAGACTAATTTCATAGATGATAAAATGTGTTTTTTAGTTTTTGGTAACATAAAACTTAATGTCTCTGCTCTTTTTAAGTGTACATAAATTTCCACAGTGTTAAGTACATTTCCAATGTTGTACAATCAATCCTCACAACTTTTCATCTTGCAAAACCAAAGGTATCTTTTAAAATCAAAATAAAGTTCTATAATTAATCCCCCTCCTTATTTATGAGGAATCTCTTTTAAGATCTCCTATGGATGCCTAAAACTGAGGATAGTACCTGTATATTCTGTTTTTTACTATACTTACATACCTATGATAAAGTATAATTTATAAATTAGGATCAGTAAGAGATTAACAACAGTAACTAAAAATAAAACAATTATAATTTTACTTTCATGTTATAAGATGGAGTTACAGTCATCTTCATCACATGCTAAGCACAGAATTGAGGAAAGAGGGAAAAAAAGGACATGCCATGTCTCTCTTTATGGATTCTCTAAATAATTATAATACTATACTGTAGTAGTTATGTGAATGTGGTATCTCACTCTAAATATCTTTTTGTGTTTAGTATTTTACACGCCTGTCTTTGTACTGTTTGTTGACTGCATACAACTGAAACCATGGAAAGTGAAACCACTGATGGGGGGACTTCTATGTATTAGTTTAGCTGCCTGTGTCAGACATGTAAGTTAAAAGTGACTTAAATATGATAGAATTTTATTTTCTCTCATATAAAGTCCAAATGTAAACAGTTTTTTAGTTGCCATGGTGTCTCTGCAGTCATTGCCGAATTCTTCTAGTTTTCTGCTTGTCTTTAAAGCTATAGCCTTTCCTTTTGTTATAAGATGGAGTTCCAGTCATCTTCACCACATGCAAAGCACAGAATTGAGGAAAGAGGGGAAAAAGGACATGCCATGTCTCTCTTTATGAATTCTCTAAATTGTAAACATTCCTTTCTTTTCCCTCTTTTTTTTTTTTTTTTTTGAGACAGTTTCACTGTCGCCCTCAGTAGAGTGCTGTGGCATCTGAGCTCACAGCAACCTCAAACTCTTGGGCTTAAGAGATTCTCTGGCCTCTGCTGCCCAGCTATTTTTTGTTTTTCGTTGTTGCCATTGTTGCTTAGCAGGCCCCAGCAGGGTTCAAACCCAGCAGCCGCGGTGCATGTGAGTGGCACCCTCACCACTGAGCTACGGGCACCCAGCCCACGTTACTTTTTCTTACATCCCTTTAGCTGAGACTTAGTTACTGGAGCATATCTAGTTGCAAGGGAGATCGTCTTTTTTCCACCCAGCTATGAGCCATGTAAAAATTGGAAATTATCATATATAAACCTTGAATATAATATAGATCAGATCTTATATTTTCCTGTCTAAGACTTGGTAACTTTAAGCACCGATCCTAGTGATAGGGATCACTATCAAGCAGATATTTCTTTCTTTCCTATTTTCTTTCTTGTTAAATTTTTTCTTTAAAACTTTTTTTTCTTGGGCGGCTCCTGTGGCTCAGCGAGCAGGGCGCCGGCCCCATATACCGAAGGTGGCGGGTTCAAGCCTGGCCTCGGCCGTACTGCAAAACAAACAAAAAAAAATAGCCGGGCGCTGTGGCGGGTGCCTGTAGTCCCAGCTACTAGGGAGGCTGAGGCAAGAGAATCGCTTAAGCCCAAGAACTGGAGGTTGCTGTGAGCAGTGTAACGCCACGGCACTCTACCCAGGGTGATAAAGTGAGACTCTGTCTCTACAAAAAAAAAAAAAAAAACTTTTTTTTCTTGGCTCAAAGGATCCATTTTCTTCATTCTCCTCAGTCGCTGGGACCACAGGTACACAAGACTATGTGTGCCTGGTACTTTCTTGTTTTCTTCTCTCTCTCTCTGTCTCTGTCTCTGTCTCTGTCTCTCTCTCTCTCTCTCCCCCTCCCTCCCTTTTGAGGAAGTCTTACTCTGTCATCCTGGCTGAGGTACTGTGGCACACTGTTGATTGGCGGCCCGGGCTGGATTCGAACCCGCCAGCTCAGGTGTACGTGGCTGGCGCCTTAGCCCATTGAGCCACAGGCGCCAAGCCTCTTTTTTTGTGTGTGTGTAGAGACAGAGTCTCACTTTATCACCCTCCAGAGAGTGCTCTGGCGTCACACAGCTCACTGCAACCTCCAACTCCTAGGCTTAGGCTATTCTCTTACCTCAGCCTCCCGAGTAGCTGGGACTATAGGCGCCCGCCACAACACCTGGCTATTATCCTGTTTTTGCAGTTCGGCCAAGGCCGGGTTTGAACTCGCCACCTTCGGTATATGGGGCCGGCGCCCTACTCGATGAGCCACAGGTGTCGCCCAGCGTTTGTTTTTTTAATACAGCTAGTAATGCAAGCTTACAATCATGATCTCCTTTGTGAAAGAACTGGTGGCTCTATTGCAAAGTATCCATTGTGAGTACTTTGTTTAATTTTTGTGTGTGTGTATGTGTGTGGTTTTTGGCCAGGGCTGGGTTTGAACCCACCACATCCGGCATAGGGGGCTAGTGCCCTACTCGTTGAGCCACAGGCGCTGCCCATTTGTTTAATTTTTTAAATGACCACTTTGTACATCAGGAATGATATGATGGTGGTTATGAAGCATTACTGGTTTTCTGCATGATATATAAAGCATGAAAGTGAATGTTCCCTATTACAGATTTCTGAGCATCTCCTTGAACTAGTAAATGTTGGCCAGGTTTGGGGAGTCACCTTATCTTAGTGGCATTTTAAAGTAGTCACTCCATAGGGGCATGAACTTGAGTAATAAGCCTTCTGTAGCTATTTTTCCTCATATGAAAAGTCAAAATGATAGAGATGATATAAGGTTAAAAGTATTAATACATGAAAACACTTAAAATGGTAGCTGACACACAATGTCATCCTTCTGACTATTAATTAATTCTATTTCTCTGAAGATAGGGAATGAATTACAAACCTCAAAGATCTTTTCTACATAGAGTCTCTGTAACACTTAACACATGGTTTTGTTTTTGCAGATGTTCTCAAATAGTGATGAAGCTGTAATCAATAAAAAGCTTCCCAAAGAACTTCTATTACGGTAAGTCTGAATGCTAATTTTATAGGACTGTGTGTGTGTGCAATATTTGCCTATTTAAAAATTTTTAGTGCTAGCACTGCAGGTAGCTCACACCTGTAATGCTAGCACTCTGGAAGGCCAAAACGAATGATTTCTGGAGTTAGGAGTTTGAGACCAGCCTAATAGGGAAGAGTGAGACACCATCTCTTAAGAAATAGCTGGGCGTAGCCAGGTGTTGTGGTGTGTGCCTATAGTCCCAGCTACCTGGGAGGCTGAGGCAAAAGAATCGCTTAAGCCCAAGAGTTGGAAGTTGCTGTGAGCTGTGACGAGATGGCACTCTCCTGAGGGTGACATAGTGAGACTCTGTCTCAAAAAGAAAAAAAAAAGAAAACTAGCTGGGCATTGTGGCAGATGCCTATAGTTCCAACTATTCGGGAGTTTGAGGCAAGAGAATCACTTGAGCCCAGCAGTTTGAGGTTGCTGTGAGCTATGACACCATGACAGTCTATAAAGGGCAACATAGTGTAACTCTGTCTGAAAAAAAACAAAAGAAAATTTAGACTTGTTGCCCATTTTCTTATGTATAGGATCTATTATCTGAATTTTTTAATTTAATGAATCTTTTTATTTTATTTTATTTATTTATTTTTTGTTTTAGCAGGCCCAGGCTGGGTTCAAGCGCACCAGCACCCTAATCATAGTGATTCTTTTTTAAAAATAATCTTGCTGAACATGTTCTAGATGTGAATCAAGATATTTGAGAGTTTAATTTAGTCACATTTTTCCCTTCTGGTTTAGACCTTATATATCATTTGGTTTACTCATTTTCCCTTTGCCCTATTCCTTTTTTTTTTGAGACAGAGTCTTACTATGCCACCCTTGGTAGAATGCCATGGGGTCACAGCTCACAGCAGCCTCAGATTTTTGGGCTTAAGTGATTCTCTTGCCTCAGCCTCCCAAGTAGCTAGGATTACAGGTGCCTGCTACAACACCTGGTTATTTTCTTGTTGTAGTTGTCATTGTTGTTTGGCAGGACCAGGTCAGGTTCGTACCTGACAGCCCTGGCATATGTGGCTGGCGCCCTAGCAGCTGAGCTATAGGAGCCAAGGCAGTATTTATATCTTATAATTGTAGTGAATCCTTAAAGGCGTGTTTTCTAATTCATCTCTTCCCTCCAGTCACCATTCCAAGTATCAAAATATGCCTCTTAAATGACTTATTAATGTATTTGGAAGAAAATATCAGATTTATTAAGGTACTATATGGAAGAATTAAAGCTTGGTATTTTTTTTTTATTGTACATTGATGTTGTATGGGTTTCAGGATATTGCTTCAGTATACAATGTGAAATGCTTACATTGAACTAACACATCCATCACAATTATTCTCATTTCCTTATAGTTTTGAAATGTACCATCGCATCATGCATATTAGGTGAGGTCCCCCCGAATATAGCTTTTAAAATATAGTATTTTAAAAACAAAAGTACATTTCAAACCCTTTCCTTTATTATGTCACATTTATAATCTTATCCTTATTTCTGGTGTGTAGAAACCACATTTTGAGATTACCTGTAACAAAAAAAACACAGAACTTTCCAATTTGCAAATATCTGACATAGGAATCACCTTAGAAGACAGTAGCAGCAGAAGAATTATTTTCAGAGCCCCTGTATTGTTTGGGCTCTTAATCCTAACATTTTTTTTATTCTTTTATGCAGAATATTATGACTGAGAAGGAAAGGTACTTTCTATTTGCAAGTGTTGGGAAGTTAACAAGTGACTATGCTCAGGGGCATCTCCTCTTAGGAGCTATAGGAATCTAGCTTGTGCCTGCTTCAGTGTAGAAAAATAACCTCTGTTCTGTGGCTAATAAAGCAATATTCCTGACACATGTCTTTAGTATTTGCATGTCTGAGTCCTACAAAAGATTTCAAGATTCTTGCAAGCAGGGACTATATTCTGTATGTATTTAATGTACCCTGTAAGATTTTTATGTATACATCCTATAAACCTAACACATTGGAGATGCTTAGAAAAATAGGGGGACTTGAATTTGCAATGTATTTTCCATGGAAGTCCTATATACTTGGCTGGTTGTACTTTGTGTAGTAGTGTTTATAGTTAGTCTACACAAAGCCTTTGGAGAATGTGGTCTTTCTTTTTTTTTTTTTTTTTTTTGAGATAGAGACTCTAGCTGACACCCTGGGTAGAGTGCAGTGGCATCACAGCTCACAGCAACCTCAAACTCTTGGGCTCAAGCGATTCTTCTGCCTCTGCCTCCTGAGTAGCTGGGACGACAGGCGCCTGCCATAACACCTGGCTGTTTTTTGGTTGAGGCTGTCCTTGTCATTTGGCGGACCCAGGCTGGATTCGAACCTGCCAGCTCAGGTGTATGTGGCTGGCGCCTTAGCCACTTGAGTCACATGCGCCAAGCCTTTTTTTTTTTTTTTGAGACAGAGTCTCTTGCTGTTGTCCTGGGTAGAGTGCCATGGCGTCATACCTCACAGCAAACTTAAACTCTTGGGCTCAAGTGATTCTCTTGCCTCAGCCTCCCAAGTACCTGGGAATTTAGGCGCCTGCCACAGTGCGTAGCTGTTTTTTTGTTGCAGTTTTGTTGTCATTGTTCTTTTAGCTGGTTGAGCCATGTTCCAACCGACTGGGTTCGGTGTATGAGGCTGGCACCTTACCCACTGAGCTACAGGCACTGCTTAGTATAGCTGCCTGAGCCACTGTATCCAGTCTTGTGTATGTATTCTGAATTTCATTCCATGTCTGTATTATTTTTAAAAATATAGTTTAATACTTTCAAAAATTAAATATAAATTTTGTAATATACACCATTTAATTTAAATTTTTTTTTTTTTTGAGACAGAGTCTTACCATGTCACCCTCAGTAGAGTGCCTTGGCATCACAGCTCACAGCAGCTTCCAACTCTTTTGCTTAAGTGATTCTCTTGCCTCAGCTTCCCAAGTAGCTGGGATTACATACTCCTGCCACAACACCCAGCTATTTTTTGGTTGTAGTTGTCGTTGTTTGGCAGACCCAGCCTGGGTTCAAACCTGCCAGCTCTGGTGTATGTGGCTGGCGCCCTAGCTGCTTGAGTTATAGGCGCTGAGCCTGATCTGGCTAGGTTTTTAAGTAACTTATAAGGTCAGACAATTAAGTTTGTAAACTCATCCTACATACCTCATTGCTGAATATCATGTGATCACCTTTGAAGTGCACCCCTTGGGAAGCTATGCACAGGCAACCACACCTAGTCCACCTTTCAAGGCAATTCTGGAATTCCTATTTTGGAATGACCATGAGAGATACTGAATTCATCCTAGAAAAAGTGCTTTGAAGGGTGGATAAGGCAGTGGCATTGGTGCATAGCTTCCCAAGGGGAATACTTCGAAGGTGACCGTAGTGGAATTCACCAGTGAGGCATGTAGCACTTTTTCTAGGATAAGTTAGTGAACTTAATTGTCTAACCTCATATTACATTATTCTATACAGCCCTGTATGTGTATGAACCTATAATATGAATTGTGTTCTTAGGAACATACTGTTTTCCATGTATTTGCAAGGTTGTGGCCAAGTTACAATGAATTAAGCCAGTGTTCTTGTTTCCTATTACCTTTAACTTACTGATTTTCCTCCTTCCTTTTTGAAACAAAGTTTATTGTTAATGGTTTAGCAAGGTGGAATCTACTGTTTGCTTAATGTGAAGTTCAGTCAGCTAAATTGACAATACTTGCTTTCAGGGCAGGACTAAATACCTTTATTGAGGGGTACCATTTGAAAATTCAATGTCAGTATTTATAAAACAAAGATTACATGTTTTCTAAGAGCTACTGTGAAATCACTTGTCTCTCAGAGATTCCATATGGTGGTAATATTATTGATAACTATAAAAGTGACGAGAAGTAGTAAGACTGCTTCAGCCCACACATGCCCTTTTAGCTATAAAACCAAAATTATTAAATTATTTTTCATTGCTTTGTTTCCTGATGGCTCAGTGCCCATAGCACAGTGGTTGTGGCACCAGCTGCATGCACCAAGGGTGGTGGGTTTGAACCCAGCCTGGGCCAGCTAAACAACAATGACAACTACAACAAAAAAATAGCTGGGGGCGGCGCCTGTGGCTCATCAAGTAGGGCGCCAGCCCCCTATACCAAAGGTGGCAGGTTCAAACCCGGCCTCTGCCGAACTGCAAAACAGAAAAATAGCTGGGTGTTGTGGTAGGCACCTGTAGTCCCAGCTACTCAAGAGACTGAGGCAAGAGAATCGCTAAGCCCAGGAGTTTGAAGTTGCTGTAAGCTGTGATGACATGGCATTCTACTGAGGACAACAAAGTGAGATACGGAAAAAAATAATAATAATAATCAGTTTGTTTCCTAAAGTTTGCCTTGGTTGTTTTTTGAAAACATTCTGTCATGAGTTCAATATGGTGATCAAAGTAAGGGAAATGAGCATTGAGAACTGTTATCTAACCACATGCTTTTTTTCTTCTTGGTATATGCTCTAAACAGTGTCACAAATTGCATTTCTTTGCCATCTCAGTTTAGATGTCTTTTATTTTATTTTACCTTTTTTTAATTAAATCATAGCTGTGTACATTAATGCAATTGTGGGGTACAATGTGCTGGCTTTATATACAATTTGAAATTTTTTTTTTTTTGAGACAGAGCCTCAAGCTGTCACCCTGGATACAGTGCTGTGACATCACAGCTCACAGCAACCTCCAATTCCTGGGCTCAAGCGAGTCTCTTGTCTCTGCATCCCAAGTAGATGGGACTACAGGCGCACGCCACAACGACTGGCCATTTTTTTTTTTTTTTTTTGGTTGTAGCCGTCAACCCGGGCTGGATTTGAACCCACCAGCTCAGGTGTACGTGGCTGGTGCCTTAGCCCACTGAGCCACAGGCGCCGAGCCAATTTTAAATATTTTCATCAAACAGGTTAACATAGCCTTCACAGCATTTTCTTAGTTATTGTGTTAAGACATTTGTATTCTACATTTAGTAAATTTCACATGTACCCTTGTATGATGCACCATAGGTGTAGTCTCACCAATTACCCTCCCTCCATCCATCCTCCCCCCTCCTCTCCCCTCCCTATCCCCTTTCCCCATATTCTTGGACTATATAATTCATATGAAAGCTATAACTTGGTTTCATAGTAGGGATGAGTACTTTGGATATAGATGTCTTTTAATCTGTAATAGTTCTTCAGTCTTTCTTTTTTCTTTTTTTTTTTTTTTTTTTTTGGGATTTTTGGCCAGGGTTGGGTTTGAACCCGCCACCTCTGGCATATGGGGCTGGCACCTACTCCTTTGAGCCACAGGTGCTGCCCCTTTTTCTTGTTTTTTGAGACAGAGTCTCACTTTGTCACCCCGAGTAGAGTCTTGTGGTTTCCTATCTCATAGCAGCCTCAGACTCTTGGGCTCAAGCAGTCCTCTTCCCTCAGCCTCCTGAGTAGCAGGGATTGCAGGTGCCTGCTAGTTTACTCAGGTTGGTCTCACACTCCTGAGCTTAAGTAATCCATCCTATCCTCCCAGATTACTAGGATTACACATGTGAGCCACTCCACCCAGTCCCTTTTTCAGTCTTTTCTTGTCCTTCTACAACATTGACAGATTTGAAGATTATAAGCGATTTAGTTTATATGGTGTTCATCATGATTAAATTTAGGTTATGTTTTTTTAGATAGGAATACTACAGAAATGATATAGTATCCTTCATAGATTTCAGTAATGAAATATCTATTTGACACATTGCTGGTACCCTGCCAGATTTCTCCACTGTTGTGTTACTGGTTTTTCCCGTTGTAATTAAAGTATGCTAGGATTGCAGGCAAGAGCCACCACACCTGGCCTGGTGACATACTTTGAGACTTTGTATATAATCTTGTTACTCATCAAACTGGGTAGATTGATTTTTTGCCCAAAGTTATTACTAATGCTAATTTGTGATTTTCAGTTCCACCATTTCTTGTACATCAGAGTTTTACTCTTGGCTCTATCTAGCTACCTCTCTGGACTGAGAGATTCCTATTTTACTCCATTATAATCTCATTTGAGTTATTATTTCCTTTTGGGGGAGTAGCGTTGGAGGTGGGGTCTAGCTTTGTGGCCCAGGCATAATGCTATGGTATTATCATAGCTCACTGCACCCACAAACTCCTGGCAGGGTTCAAGAGATCCTCCCGTCTCAGTCTCCTAAGTAGCTGGGATTACAGGGCTTCCCATCTCACCCCCTAATTCTGCTGATTTTTCTTTTTTTCTGAGGGTGGGGGTGGGTCTTCTCACTAGTCTCAAATTCCTGACCTCAAAACAGTCCTTCTGCCTGGGACTCTCAAAGTGCTAGGATTATAGGTGGGGAACCACTGCATCCCTAGAGTTATTATTACTTTAAAGCTCAAGCTGTTGCAGTCTTAGCCAGTGGAAGCCCCTTCCAGCTTTATCCTTTGCCATTTGAGTATGGCCTCATCACTCTTTAAATACGTACTTGTTTTTTTGAACAACAGAGTGTTCCCGGTTCAGTCCTGGAATCAGTCGTTTCTTCGAGGAGCCCTGTAATTTTTTTGGTGGCTAATGGTACTTATTTATTTATTTATTTTGAAATAGAATCTGACTTTGTGGCCCTCAGTAGAGTGCCATGGTGTTATAGCTTACAGCAACCTCAAACTCTTGGGCTTAAGTGATTATCTTGCCCAGCCTCCCAAGTAGCTGGGACTATAGGTACCTACCACTATGCCCAAGCTGGTCTCAAACCTGTGAGCTCAGGCAAAACACCCGGCTTAGCCTCCCAGAGGCTAATGATATTTAGAAACTATGATATCTATGCTAGATATGCTCATTGTACTGCTTCTAGATCATCTCATGACACTTACTGTGTTTGCAGGCAGTACATATAGACCTCTGTGCAAATTATTAATATTCATAGATAATGGTTAGATTAAAAACTATGATAATTCTCTTATATAAGCAAATATACCCAGTTCGTATTGATACCTCCAATCTCAACCTAATACCATGGGGTTTGTTCTAGAAGTGTGAGTCCACAATACATTTACTTAATCCTAGAAAACATATAAAGCAATAACTGCCACCAACTGTGGAAAATGAAATTGTTTACAGTTTTTTAATTTTTTGTCTTTAGTTCTGTGATACACAGAAAATACTGAGTTCAGAAGTTAACGTTTTTTAACTTCCTTGTTTCACATTATTAGAATCTAGTTCATGTCATTATTTCTGTTTATGTCCATTTGGGATTTTCCTTTCTACCTTTATTCCATGTTTTTGTTTTTAGCAGGGATATAAACTTGGCTAAATCCACAATGCAAACTTTGTCTCTCTCGTTGTGGATGGTCACTAAAGTAGAAGTTCGATTATTTTACCCTTAGCTGCTTGGAGTCTTCCCTATGTGTGTAGTGTTCAGAGGTCAGTCAGAGATCTAAACATACTTTTCTCCCTCCCTCTCAATCTCTCTTCTCTTTCCATGTTTATGGTTGCTCCAAACTCTTTCTTTTGTTCTCCTTAACAGGTTTCTAACCAATTTGTAGATGCTCTGAGAGCACCAAGTATAACCTCCACACAGTATAAATGGTATAAGAAAACCTAGATATCGTCATTCCTTCTTCCTTTTTTTTTTTTTGAAACAGCCTCAAGCTGTCACCCTGGATAGAGTACTGTGGCATCACAGCTCACAGCAACCTCCAATTCCTGGGCTCAAGCGAGTCTCTTGTCTCTGCCTCCCAAGTAGCTGGGACTACAGACACCCGCCACAACGCCCGGCCATTTTTTGGTTGCAGCCATCATTGTTGTTTGGCGGGCCCGGGCTGGATTCGAACCCACCAGCTCAGGTGTACGTGGCTGGCGCCTTAGCCCATTGAGCCACAGGCACGGAGCCAACCTTGACTTGTTTTGAGTATTAAATCTCAAACTAGGGCAGATGCTATCATTGACACTCATTTTTTATCAATTTAATTTGATTAACTAAGAAATTCATCTTCATCTAGAGCAGTGGTTCACAACCTTCCTAATGCTGCAACCCTTTAATATAGTTCCTCATGTTGTGATGACCCCTGACCATACAATTATTTTTATTACTACTTCATAACTGTAATTTTGCTACTGTTAGGAATCATAATGTAAATATCTGATATGTAGGATATATTTTCATTGTTACAAAGGTGTTACCACCCACAGGTTGAGAACCACTGATCTACATGTTAGAATTTGTTAATTGGTCATACCTTGCTGCTGTGCACTATTGTTATCTTTCTAGCCTGTACATTTTACTTTGATTAAGGGATTAAAAACCTGAGAAAGGTCTGCTTGTTCTCTAGTTTTGTTTTAAACTAAATTGTCAAACTCTAAATTCACATATTTTATAAATATTTTTGGCAATGGTTAATGAGCCACCTCTTCAATGACAGTCACCTAAAGAGGGTGTGTTTTTGGTTTGTTTTTTATTAGAGACAGTCTCATTTTATCACCCTTGGTAGAGTGCAGTGGCGTCCCAGCTCACAGCAACCTCCAACTCCTGGGGCTCCCGCGATTCTCTTGCCTTAAGCCTCCCGTGTAGCTGGGACTAGAGGCACTCACCACAACGCCCAGCTATTTTTTGTTGCAGTTTGGCCCAGGGCCAGGTTTGAACCTGCCACCCTCAGTATATGGGGCCAGCACCCTACTCCCTGAGCTACAGACACCACCCAGGGGAGGGTGTTTTAAAAGGATAGATTCTTGGGTTCCATATTTTGTGATTCTAACGCTCTAGGCCTGAGCTAAGACTCAAGAATCTGCATTTTTGGCTGGGCCCAGTGGCTCATGCCTGTACTGGATATTATTATTAAGAACTCTAGGGGAGGCTCAGTACCTGTAGCTTAAGCGGGTAGGGCATCAGCCACATACACTGGAGCAGGCAGGTTGAATCCAACCCAGGTCTACCAAACAACAATGACAACTACAACCAAAAAATAGGTGAGTGTTGTGGCAGGTGCCTCTAGTCCCGGCTACTTGGGAGGCTGAGGCAAGAGAATTGCTTAAGCCCAAGAGTTTGAGGTTGCTGCCAGCTGTAACACCACTATACAGAGGGTGACATAGTGAGACTCTGTGTCAAAAAAATAGAACTCTACGGGATACCTAATGACTAAACTTTTGTGGGGCAACTGTAAATTAACAAGGTTAACTTGTGAGTTTTATTTGTTGTTTTTTTTTTTTCTGTGTGGGTTGTTGTAAGTAGTTCATTATTTTATTCCTGAATATTCCTAATAAAAACCTAATTCACCTTTATGAACAAAAGACCTCTTACAACTCATATTAGTTAACATAATGCTAGTACATCTAGACAAAGTTAATGGAAATACTGTACTGATGGGAATTTATAATCAACTTCCCAATATAATGTCTTAGTATTAAGCATATAGGAAAGCTTACCACTGTTCTTTATTTCTATACTTGTATTATCTCAAATTAATTATCCTTGGATAAGATTAGCGAATAATGGCCAGGTGTGGTGGCTCATACTTAAATCCTAGCACTGTGAGAGGCCGAGGCAGGTGGATTGTTTGAGCTCACCAGTTCAAGACCAGCCTGAGCAAGAGCAAGACCTCTGTCTCAACTAAAAATAGAAAAGCTGAGGCAAGAGACAAAAGCTGAGGCAACTTGAACCCAAGTTGGAGATTGCTGTGAGCTATATGATGCCAAGACTCCACCCAGGGTCATAGCTTGAGACTCTGTCTCAGAAAAAAAAAAAAAGAAAAATTAGGAAATAATGATCCAATTTTCTTTCACGCACTTCTCGGTCTTTGCTTAGTTATTTGGTCAAAATTTTTAAAACCTGTGTTTGATTTTCTTTTTTTTCCTTTCTTCCTTTAGTAGTTATCTTGCCCTTTGCCTCCCAAGTAGCTTGGACACACAGGGGCCCGCCGCAGTGCCTGGCTATTTTTGGAAATGTGGTATTGTTTATACTCAGACTGGTCACGAATCTGTGAGCTCAAGCAATCCACCCTCCTTGGCCTTCCAGAGTGCTAGGATACAGGCCTGAGCCACTGCTCCAGGCCTCACATTTTCATTTACATAAATTTGAGAATTAGTTCGTTTGTTAAACAAAATGAAGATCGGTTTCGATTTTGATTTACTTTGCATTAAATTCATACATTGGGCATTTCATCAGGAAATTAAATTGCTTTGGAAGTACCGTTAACTTCTACTGTATTAAATTATGCCATGCAAGAACATCTTATGTTCATGTCCTTATTAATGAAGCAGTTTGTTAAAACTGTTTCTGTTAAAACTTTCATTGCTAGTGGGCATCACCTTTGGCTCAAAGGACTAGGGCGCTAGCCCCATATGCCAGAGGTGATGGGTTCAAACCCAGCCCTGGCCAAAAACTGCAAAAAAACAAAAAATAAAAATCAATTTTCATTGCTAGTATAATGGAAAAACCATCAGTTTTGTGTATCAATCTTTTATTTACTTTATTACTTTTAGTTGTTTCTTAGATTTCTAATATATTTGTATTACCTGCAGTGTAAAATAACTATCTCTTCCGGGCAGCGCCTGTGGGTCAGTGAGTAGAGCGCTGTCAAGGGTGGTGGGTTCGAACCCAGCCCCAGCCAAACTGCAACCCAAAAAACAAAAAATAGCCGGGCATTGTGGTGGTGCCTATAGTTCCATCTACTTGGGAGGCTGAAGCAAGAGAATCGCCTAAGCCTGGAGCTGGAGGTTGCTGTGAGCTTTGATGCCACAGCACTCTACCAAGGGCAACAAAGTGAGACTCTGTCTCTAAAAAATAATAATAATAATAACTGGCTCGGCGCCTGTGGCTCAACGGGCTAAGGCGCCAGCCACGTACACCTGAGCTGGTGGGTTCGAATCCAGCCTGGGCCCGCCAAACAACAATGACGGCTACAACCAAAAAATGGCCGGGCGTTGTGGTGGGCGCCTGTAGTCCCAGCTACTTGGGAGGCAGAGGCAGGAAACTCGCTTGAGCCCAGGAATTGGAGGTTGCTCTGAGCTGTGATGCCACAGCACTCTATCCAGGGTGACAGCTTGAGGCTCTCTCAAAAAATAATAATAATAATAATAACTATCTCTTCCAATATTTATGGTAGTTTTTCTTCTGTGTCATTACTGTGGCCAGAACTTCCAAAACAATTTTGATTAAAGGTGATGGTATTGGTTATTCCTATCTTGTTCCTAACTTTTATTATGCTACCATTTGATGGACATGATTTTGAACAAACATCATTATATTATAACATTGCTTTATAATCTTTTGCTCTTAATGTATCATAAAACTGTAAATGTGGAAAAGAGTAGAACTTGGTTACACTATTTTTCATTGCTGTGTAGTGCTCTGCTGTAGAAGAGTTCTCTAGTTTTCTAAGTTAGTTTCTTTTTTTTTTTCCTTTTTTTTTTTGGAGACAGAGCCTCAAGCTGTTATCCTGGGTAGAGTGCAGTAGCGCCACAGCTCACAGCAACCTCCAACTCCTGGGCTTAAGCGATTCTCTTGCCTCAGCCTCCCAAATAGCTGGGACTACAGGCGCCCACCCCAATGCCCAGATATTTTTTGGTTGTAGTTGACATTGTTGTTTGGCATGCCTGGGCTAGATTCAAACCCACTAGCTCTGGTGTCTGTGGCTGGTGCCCCAGCCTCTTGAGCTACAGGCGCTGAGCCTTTAAGTTAGTTTCTTACTGTTAGATAATTTTTCTGTCATAACACTGCTGTAATGATTTTTCTTCTCCTTGAGTCTTTGAAACTCTCTTCAGATATTTCACTAGGGAGTATATCGTAGACATGGATTTAATAAGATGAAGAGTATACATTTTTTCTCACCATGTCACCATCATTTGTGTGCTGTAGCGTCATAGCTCACAGCAACCTCCAGCTCATGGGCTTAAGCCATTCTCTTACCTTAGCTTCCCAAGTAGCTGGGATTACAGGCACCTACCACAACACCTGACTATTTGTTTGTTATAGTTGTTATTGTTGTTTAGCTGGCCTGGGCCGGGTTTGAACCCACCAGCCTTGGTGTATGTGGCCAGTGTGCTAACCACTGAGCTATGGTGCTGAGCCTGAAAAGACATTTTATATATAGGGTTCAGTACTGTAAATGTGGTTAGACATCATCTGTGGGTCTTGGAATGTATTCCACATGATTAAAGGGGCACTGTCACCCTGTATATCCAGGTATAAAGCTTTGCAGTGTGATTTAGAAGTCATGAATGTATATAGTGACTAAAGCAATGGAAGAGTAAGAGACCATTAGGTGTAACTCTTTTGGATTTACCATTACCCATGGGAAATAAGGAAGCCAGGAGGCAACACAACAAAGCCACTCAGACACTAAAATGAAATTTGGAAAATGAGAGGTAATTTAGGATTTAAAACACTTCTTGCAGGCAGGTTATGCCATTTTTAACACCCTGCATTTGCCAGTCCCAATTCTTGTGCTTCATCATAATTATAACTTGACTATTTGGTCTGTGTTTCTCAGTGTCATTCTCCTTTTCCTATTACCAGCTTTGAACTTTATTTCTGAAATCAAACCTCTTTCCAGAAAAAGGATGTCAGTGGTCTAGTTAGTTTCACACTATAGACAACTATTTTAAATTTCCCACAAACTTTATGGCCACCTTGTATTTAATAAACAGTTATTCCATGCCCTTCTTGTGTTATGAAGGGTGTAAGCTGGGAGTATGATGAACTGGGCTGATCCGGCTCATGCCTGTATAGATCCTTACTCTATACCTTTGATGGTGGGGAAGAAAGACCAACATCAAGTGAATGCACAGTTGTAAATGGTAATTTGCTATGATGCAAATTAACAAGTCCTTGAAGTATAAAATATCTCAGTGGAGAGTAGAATCCTATATTTTAGGCAAGTCAGAGAAAGACCTCTGATAAAAATACATTTCTGTGGCTCAGCGGGCTAAGGTGCCAGCCACGTACACCTGAGCTGGCAGGTTCGAATCCAGCCTGGGCCCGCCAAACAACAATGACGGCTGCAACCAAAAAAATGGCTGGGCGTTGTGGCGGGCGCCTGTAGTCCCAGCCACTTGGGAGGCGGAGGCAAGAGACTCACTTGAGGCCAGGAATTGGAGGTTGCTGTGAGCTGTGATGCCACAGCACTCTATCCAGGGTGATAGCTTGAGGCTCTGTCTCAAAAAAAAAAAAAAAAAAAAAAAATTTCTGTAAGACCTGAAGAATGAGAAGGAGCCAGCCATGAGAAGAACAGGGTAACAGACATGGAGGAGCAATTTGTGCAAATGTCCTAAGACAAAAGAGCTCTGGAGCCAAACCACAGTATAGCTCTGATGGCTTACAGACATCCTCAAACTTTTTAAATGGGGCCAATTCACTGTTCCTCAGACCATTGGAGGGCCGGACTATAGTTAAAAAAAAAAAACTATGAACAAATTCCTATGCACACTGCACATATCTTATTTTAAAGTAAAAAACAAAACGGGAACAAATACAATTCACACCAACGCATGTGGCCCGCGGGCCGTAGTTTGAGGACCCGTGGTTAGAGTTTAGCAGCCTTAAGATCAGCTGTCCATCCAGATTTAATCAGTATGATAGGATGCCCACCTGGTGGTATTAAGTAGTAATTGGTGTGGTAGGAACTCTAGGAAAGACCTCTGCATTACAAATACTGAGGTTAGCCATATATCAGATACTTGCACCCTTATACAAACATTATCTCTTGGTTTAAAAGTTTTGTATTAAGGTTGTTGAAGTCTTATGAGTTAGCACTGTTTCATGCATCTCTTAATCATTGTAAAATCAATGTCAGCTATAACTCTGACACCTATTTGATTTTTTTTTTTTTTTGAGATACAATCTCACTATGTTGCACTTTGTAGAGTGCTATGCATCACAGCTCACAGCAACCTCAAACTCTTGGACTTAAGTAATTCTCTTGCCTCAGCCTTCTACGTAGCTGGGACTACAGATGCCCTCCGAAATGCGTGCCTTTTTTTTTTTTTTTGGTTCCAGTTGTCATTGCCAGGCTCGAACCCACCAGATTCAGTGTATGTGGCTGGCACCCATGTGAGCTATGGGCACTGAGCCCCTATTTGATTTTCATTTGTGAATTTAACTTGTCTCCAAGGCTTTTGAGGTTAACTTATCAGAAGCAAATAGAATATATATAAATAAATAATCAGGATCAGGAAAAAATGTAAGGAAAAGTAGTAAGTCAAAGCCAGAAAGAAAATAGATGCTCCTTTATTTGAGCCTGCATAGTTGCTATAATGCGGTCTCAAATTTAGCTTTAAACTTCTTGGTAGCATAAATGAAATATTATTAACAGAAAAGGGGATGTATACATATTGCTCCATGGAAACAGAGCTCTTCTTAGAACTAACATTTAAGAGAAATTTTTCAAATTGGGAGTCTATTTAGATTTGGCAGATAATTTTCCATAGAAAATTTAACCTCAGATTTTATAGGATTAGATCTTCTATCATCCTTTATAACAATTATTAAGAACAAAATGATAGTATCTAGAAATGTGGGCTTCTGACAATCAGTTGATCCAGAGATGTTTTCAACTGTAAGTAAATAACACTCTACCTCAAATTGGCTGGAACAATAAGTGAGCATTTCTCTTGAAGTTCAGCAGTTTAGGACCTAAAGTATCTGCTGCATTCATGAGGGAGAGGCAGCAGCTTGTTGGTGGTGAATAGCCTGCAGCATTCACCCATTCGCCCATAGTTGGGGTACGTTAACTCCTCAATCCAAAACCTTTCCTCAGTGGATTAATAGGAAAGCCAGTGCTGGCCAAACTTAAGTGGGGAATGGAATTCAAGGGCTAACTGGTATTTGTAAACAGGTATATGAACATACAGCATACAAATACAGAAGAATACATAGATGAGGCATTGTCTAAACATCTGGGTTAAGTTTTCTTAAAGTGTAATAATGTCTTTTATATTAGAGCTGTTGAAGAACAGGAAGAAGATGACGAAATGAGAGAATGCCATAATTTCTGGGAGATTTTGGAATATATATATTTCTAGACAATGAAGAATAAGTGAGATTATCTCACATAAAAGGAAACACTGGGGCAAGCTGGGCCATCAAGTTTATTGGTATAGGGGAACCGCAAGGTCACCAGCAATTTTCTTTCTGTTCTGCCATGAACTGCATCACTTTGGTCCTACAGCTCCTTTTTTTATGGGGACAGGATGGATGTCAGCAAATAATGGATTAATGTGTTTATTATTAACTCTGAGGGAAGAGATGGACTAGCATTAATGCCCCAATAAAATCTGTTCTTAGAACTTAGCTCAGTTGACCTAGGCCTGAACCAGTCACCACAATAGGCTTAGTTAATCAACTGGGATGAACTGGATGTTTAAATGTTACAGTTACATTCTGAACCACAGATCAAATATAACATACTTAAAAGATTCATGAATGATCTTCAATCTTCTATAAATACTTATCTCAGCTCAAGATTTGACAGGAATAGATAGGACAAGGCCCTATCTTAGTCCTGTTGTGCTGCTATAACAAAATATATGAGACTGGGGTGGTGCCTGTGGCTCAAAGGGGTAGGGCACCGGCCCCATATGCCGGAGGTGGTAGGTTCAAACCCAGCCCTGGCCAAAAACTGCAAAAAAAAAAAAAATATATATATATATATATATATATATATGAGACTAGGTAACTTATACTTATGAAAAATTTATTTCTCACAGTTCTGGAGGCTGGGAAGCCCGAAATCAAGGTGCTGGCATCTGGCAAGGGCCTTCGTGCTCCATGATAACATGACATAAGGCAAAGAAAATGAAATGAGCTGTTCTTCCTTTTATAACAAACCCATGTCCATGATAATGGCATTAATCCATTCACCTCATGGCCTAATCAGCTTTTAAATGTCCCTCCTCTAATACTATTACACTGCCAATTTAACATCACTGTGAATTTTGGAAGGGCAATCATTATGAGGTAGAGATATGAGTAGAAATATTCTTAGTTAATTGAAGATTGATTTTTTTTTTTTTTTTTTTTTTTTGAGACAGAGCCTCAAGCTGTCACCCTGGATAGTGTTGTGGCATCACAGCTCACAGCAAGCTCCAATTCCTAGGCTCAAGTGAGTCTCCTGCCTCTGCCTCCCAAGTAGCTGGGACTACAGGCGCCCACCACAATGCCTGGCCATTTTTTGGTTGCAGCCATCATTGTTGTTTGGCGGGCCTGAGCTGGATTCGAACCCTCCAGCTCAGATGTACATGGCTGGCCCCTTAGCCCGTTGAACCACAGGCGCTGAGCCTGAAGATTGATTCTCAAAAGAAAAAAAATTTTTTTTGAGAGAGAGAAAAAAAGAAAGTATTACTTGGTCATCCATTCTGCAGCAGTGCTGTGGTATGATCATAGCTCACTATAACCTCGAACTCCCTGCTCAAACAGGTCTACCTCAGCCTCTTGAGTAGCTAAGTCTATAGGCGTATGCCACCACATCCTGGAACTTTTAAGACATGGGTCTGAAACATTAGAGTACTTGTGGAGTGGTAGAAGGGATTTAAGCACTGAGGCAAATCACATTCATCTTAATAGTGTGTCAAATTAGCATTAAAAAAACTAAGCTCTTACAGTTGAATATAATAGCACAGTGGATATTTTTGCCTTCTCCTTTCTACTTTTGAAATGTTCCATAATGTCTACTTCCAGGTGAAAAGCTAACTTTTTGGGATCTTGACACTAATCACAGCTATTTCCTTTCTGGTGAGCTGAAAAAAGTTTATAGGTTCAAGACCAGCCTGAGCCAGAGCAAGACACCATTTCTAAAAAAACAAATTGCTGGGTGTTGTGGTGGGCGCCTGTAGTCACAGCTACTTGGGAAGCTGAGGAAAGAGGATCACTTGAACCCAAGAGTTTGAGGTTGTTGTGCACTCTTCCAAGGGTGACCAAGAGAGACTCTGTCTCAAAAAACAAAAACAAAAAAGGGCAGTGCCTGTGGCTCAGCAGGCTAAGGCTCCAGCCACGTACATCTGAGCTGGCGGGTTCAAATCCAGCCTGGCCCGCAAACGACAATGACAGCTGCAACCAAAAAATGGCCGGGTGTTGTGGCGGGTGCCTGCGGTCCCAGCTACTTGGGAGGTGGAGGCAAGAGACTCACTTGAGCCCAGGAATTGGAGGTTGCTGTGAGCTGTGATGCCATAGCACTCTATCCAGGGTGACAGGTTTAGGCTTTGTCTCAAAAAATAAAATAAAATAAAATAA